>VXBL01001365.1:535682-561514 GCA_013400195.1 Aramus guarauna
TAGGAGCTGAGCATTTGGGCGTACCCCACTTCAGCCGGCCTCGTGGAAGACAACCTCGTCTGCTGCATTCGGGAGAACCCGGAGCCGGTGGTTTTCCGTCTGTGCTGCCAGGGGGTGCAAGTGGAGCTGGGGGTCAGCCCCAAGCAGGTCCATTTCGACAAGCTGCTGCTGCACAGGTCCGTCCTCCTGCCGGGGACCAGAGCCGTCAGGGAGCTCCCCTTCCGCTTCTCCCGCCGCTCGGATGGGAGGCTGGGCTAGCATCGCTCTTTCTCCCAGCACTTCCCAGTCTCTTGCTCACCGTTCCTCACTGGAATCACTATCCTATAACAGCCACGAGTGCCGTAGCCCCCCAGCAGTGCCACACTATGGGCATCTCCATCTTTAAGGTCCCTTCCAACCCAAACCGTTCTGTGATTTCGATCTTGCCTGCTGGCCCAGGGAGCAGTCCAGCTGCTCCTCCTTATCTCCCTTCCGTTGGATACGCTTGCAGCGCCCAGCTCTCCCCCAGAACCTCACTTCTTGGGCTTCTGACACAGAGAAAACATTGAACGGCGGTTTCATACGCACGGATAGGGCTGCTCCAAGTTGCATTCAATTCCAAAGTTAGCGTGACCACCGAGCAGCCGGTGCTGAGTGTCTTCCTCTCTCTGCAGAAGGGACAGCAAGACCCTGGTCCTGCGGAACAGCACCCCGCTGCCCATGGCCTGGCGGCTCAGTGGGCTGGAAAACCTCGGCGAGGACTTCTCCGTGTCACAAGGCGAGGGCACCGTTGGTCCCCGCACGGAGTTTGGCGTGTATCTGTATTTCAAGGCCACGAAGGCTCTCAGCATTAAGAAGATGATCCGGCTGGAGGTGAGGAGGCAGAGGAGGGGCAGGGTGATCAGCCCTGTGCTCTCAGGGATGGAGGATGCTTGAAGGGGACCCTGCAGAGAGGGCAAAAGGATGAACCATCATGAGATTCCTTCCCGCCGGGGAGCCGTGCCCTTGGCAGCAAAGGGAATCTCAGGGAAGAGTTTTGGAAACGGAGTGGCTGCTAGGGTGCTGTTGTGGCTGAGCTTCGTCGGGCGAGTGTACTGTGGAGTGGGGAAGAGACGTGCCTGACACGCAAGGGTGCTACGACCCCACCTCGTGCCGCCTCAGGCGGGGTTCCCCAAAACGTGCGGTGCGTCCCTGAGCACCCGCATCACCCCAGATAACCAGCCGCTGCCTCTGCGGGGCTTACTGCAGGGTTAGGAGGCTGCGTCCTGAGCCCGCGGGTGGGTGCGAGCCCACCTTGCTGCTCTGCGTGCTTCCCTGCTGATGTCCAGGGTGCTCCCTGCACCCATCCCGGAGTCCGTCCGGCGCTCTTCGCGTAGAGCGACAAACTCCCGCCCTGGGATTTTGTTCTCCGTGGTTTAGGGGCTGCGTTTCAGCGAGGATGCTGGGTGATTTAGGAGAGGGTTGGTTGTCAGTGCCACCTGCTCCGGGACACCTCACGCCTCTTGTGGTTGGTTTTACGTCGCTGTGCCTCCTCCAGGGCTTTAGCAGCAGCGTTACCTGCTGGAGGAGCGCAGGTTTGGGCTGATAGGGCTTCTTACTGCGGCAGAATCCCCCTGGGTCAGCCCATGAGATGACCGAGTTAGGAAAGCTCGGGAGTCTGCAAATACTTGTCAAGCGGGGGAAGCCGTGGTGGAAGCAGGTGGCAGAGCCAAGGACTCGTATGTTGTTTGCCAAAAGAATTCAGGAGAATGTTGTAAGCGGTGTTTGTCTCTCGCCGTTTCAGGTTTCAGATGCAGAAAACGTCCTGGGGATTGTTCAGATTGAAAATATCCAAATCTTTGCGGAGGCCTACGATGTTGCTCTGAGCATCAGCATTTCTAAAGGTCGGTGGATGCCCCCAGCACTAAGTGGTCCAGGTGCATTGCCTTGCAGATGGGAGACCAAAGCGCGCGGGGTGCAATTGGGATGGGATGGCACGGATAATTAAAGCACGTATCCTGCAAGGCAAGACAGCCTTGAGTCTCTCCCCTCCAAATCTGGAAGTGTGTAACCTCATGGGCAGACTGGTTTGGGGGCTTTGAAACAACAGTGATGTGAACAAGCAGCCGGCAACTCCTCGAGGCTCAGCACGGCACGCAGGGCTGTTGGATCCATGCTGGGAAGCAAGGAGATGGAGGCTGAGTTCCTTAGCCGCTAAACCCTGCAGATATTCTCCGAGTAAGGGAAAGCAAAGTAGCTAGAGAGAACTTCTGAGAAGGGAAACTTGCTGAGAAGGGTTTTCTGCCGCCTGAGAACTCCCAAGTCTGTATCTTGCCACCCGGTGTGGTCTGCAGCAGCTCACAAACCTTCCCCGTTTCTTACCTCGCCCTGTGGGTTTTCAGCAGGTACAGAGGGCAGCGTGGATTTCGGAATCCTTAAAGTCCTGGACGATGCGAAGCAAGTGCTGACTCTGAAGAACAAAGGGAAGTACGAGATTGCGTACAGGTGGGTCCAGCTGCCTGGTCCGTGAATGCACGGTGCCACCATCCGCCCGTGGCCAGGACCTGCTCCCACGCTGGCTACCTCGCAGTGAGGGTAAATACAAGATCTGGACTCTTCAATCTCAAATATTTTCATAGAGAACCCAGCCACATGCCAACAGTTCTTGACAGCTCAGCAGGAACCAGGAGGAGAGACCCTGAAATTTAAGCCACTCTCTTCCTTTGAGGGTTAGCTCGTTTCTCTTTAGGAGACTCTTTAAAGGAGGGAGCGAAAAAATACGGTGCCGAGGTTAGCTTGTAACACTCTTGTCTGTACTCTGTGCCAGGATCTGGGATTCCCCAAGCAGTGCTGGACTCTTTCCCTTTTTTTTTGTTTGTTTTTGGTTTTTGTTTTTTTTTTTAATGGCCCTATGCAAAGTCCTGGCTGTGCCAGTGCCACCGGTCCTTTTAACTGCAGAACTCTTCCTTCCTTCCCTTCCACCCCAGTTTCAAGCTGGAAACCGCCGATACCAACGTACCCGACGTGGCATCCCACTTCACTGTCCAGCCGCAGAAGGGCGTGCTGACCGCCTCCGAGCGCCCTGTGCAGGTCCAGCTGCTCTTCCACCCCACGATGGAAATGAATTTTGAGGACAAACCCATCCTGCTCTGCCAGGTGAGCTGCTTGGGCCGGGCGGTGTTAGCACACCGTGTCTCGGGAGTGCACGCAGGACACGTGGCTTCTGGAAGGAAGGCTTTAGCTGGGGAATCCTGGCTCGTACGTATACACCAGAGTCCTTCAGAAAGGATTTGCGGTGCTTCCTAAGCAGAGCTGAATGTCTGGCTCTGGAGGAGACGTTTAAACAGGGAGGGTGAGCTGATGGGGACTTGGGGTAGGATCTGGGGATGGAGATAGAGGTTGGCCTCCGCTTTACTTACCGACCCCTCCCGTGGCTGCAGGTGATTGAGCCCGGCATCTCTGGAGGCGAGACCATCGCCGTCATCCCGGTGAGGGTGTCGGCAAAAGCTGTGTTCAGCAAATACAACATTTACCCTGCCTCGCTCATCAGCTTTGGTGCCATGATGCATGGCACCAGGAAAACCTGCACCTTCAAGCTGGAGAACAAGGGCATCCTTGATTTTAAATTCCTCATCTACAGAGCGGACCAGGATGTCTTGCAAAGGAAAAGGTGAGACACCGCCTGCAGCACCCTTCCTGCCCGAGGAGGCCACCGCAGCGTGGCTGGTGTGTGACAGGCAGCCGGGACACCTGGGTTCTTGTCCGTCTGTGTCACTGGCTTGGGAACAGAGAGCAGAAAAATGCCTCGGTATCCCCACGTGTAGGACGAAGCTGGTGATGTGGCTGATCTGGCCATAAGCTACAGCAGTAGGTGGTGCAGGCAGCCTTCGGGGGCGGGAGGACTTTCCTCCGTGATGGATGTTTTCTGCCTTCTCCTCTCAGTCTACGCCAAATGAAATCTGCCCAGTCCCAAGAGAGTGAAAACTTAAGGAAAACGACTCCCTCGGTCAAGCAAAGCAAGCCCTCGCTGCAAAAGGACACCAACCCCTTCATGCAGGTGGGTGGCCCCTGCTCCCCGACGCGTCCCACTGCAGCTGGAGCCTGGGCTGGGGTCTCCTCACCACGGGATGGAGCACGGTCTGTGTGTGCCAGCGGCACCTGGAGGTTCCGTCATCTCCCAGCCAGGAGCGGAGGCAGGAGCTGCTCAGTCCCGCTGACAGTCCCCTGCTCTGGCTCAGACATGGAGTTGTGGGGTCAAGAGGGGGGAGCAGGTCCCGTGTTTGGGAGCCGCTAGCCAAAGTAGGTCTGTGAACACCCCAGATGCGGAACGTCCCTGTCTGAACTCCCAGTCTGTTGACATGAGATGACCTTGCTTGCTGCTGCTGCTTCAGGGGTTGAAGGATCTCAGCTACCACCTTCACCCTTTACACCCAAGCTCCTTTCTCTGTGCCACTCGGGACAAGCCTATGTGTCCTCCCAGCTTGTTCATGCCATCCCGGGGTGCCTCTGGGCTGTGGAGTCGTCCCTCCCTGCCCTGGGACTGGGGGTTTGGGCTCAGCTGGAGGCCAAGGAGTGGCATACTCCTTGCTGGGCATGCTCAAGGTGAAGCTGTTAGAAATCAGCCTCTCCTGGGACTCTTTCTGCAGGCTCGCTTCACTCTGGGCATGTTCACAGTGTACCCGGGCTTTGGCTCCATCCCTCCCGGGGGCCAGCAGATGATCATGGTGGATTGCTGTGCAGAGCCGCTGGGGACTTGCAAGGAGTGCCTGTGCATCGATATCAGCGACAGAGACCCCAAGGACAACCCCCTTGGCATCCCCTATACCCTGTTTGCCGAGTCCTGCCTCCCAGGTACGCCCCATCCACAGGTTCCGTGGCCATCAGCACCCATACTGACTCCTGGGAGAGAGAGGACACCCTGACCCTAAAGTCCTATCCATAAAATCCTCAGAGGTTCCAGTTCTTTTCAAGTCCCCCAGTAGGGAGAGGCTGGGAGGGACGCAGGGAAGGAGAAAAGGAAAGCAATGCCCCGTAAGACTGAGGGTGACTGAGCTCTGTCCTCACAGCCAACTCCTCCACCCAAGGTTGGGTTTTGCAGTGACCTGGGCAGAAAGGGCTTATAGAGCCTTCTGAGGGGCCAACGGGGTCCAGATGAGTTCAGCAGGAAGGCTTCTCCATCCTCAGCCCTCCCTCTGGTCTGCTCGCAGCATTTGTGGTCGACGACATAGAGTCCATCTTTGAGGAGCATCGAATCTGCAGCAACATCAACCTCTGCCAGACCCTACAGACAGTGCAAGACAAGGGCGTGTTCATCACAGATGAGAATAAATTTATCTTCACCAATGTTCTGGTTGGGCACCGGGCCACGGCTCGCTTCAAGATCCGCAATGTGGACAAAGTCCCCTGTGATGTGGTCCTCTCCATCAAACCCATCCCCGGTAAGGTAAGAACAAGAGGCCTTGGTGACTGTTGCCCTTCAAAGGCTGTGTGGTGGCCTCCAGGTTCGTTGTTGCTTCTTTGCCCAGGCTAGTCCAGCTCAGTGCAGGTGAAACTGCAGGGGAGAGCAGCAATGCCAGGGTGACAGTTGGGTAGAATTAAGCCTGGCTCAAGCAAGGTTTTGGCTCACCTCTCTGGGTCTTTGGTGGGAGACTTGAACCCTTCTGAATATCTCTTGGGAGCACACTCAGAGGGGGCTCTTGTACTGGACTGATGTGCCAGGGCTCAAAGCAGACAGTTTCCTCAGGCTCCCTGGTCTTTTCCTTCTCTTGAAAGGCCAATTCTAGATTATTGGCAGGGGTTTCCATGCAGCCCCCACCTCCCATGTACACTGGGACGGTTGCTCAGAACAAGCTTTTGCGCTCCTGGGCTTTATGGCAGCTCCCCGCGCGAGGTCAGCACCGCTTTGGAGTCAGCCCCTGAGATGGAAGGAGTCTGTCCAGGGCAGCAGGAACAAGACACGCTCTCTGGGACAGTTCCCCATGATGTCTGTATGAAATAAGACTACATCGCCTTGAAGGGTGTTTCCTCCTAACACCGCTCTGTGGGTTCCTCCAAGCCTAACAGCTACGTTAGCGACGTTTTCGAGGTGGATCCCGTTCGGATGCGCGTGCCCAGCCGTTCCCACGCCTTTGCTACGGTGACCTTCACTCCCCAAATGATGCAGAACTACCAGTGCACTTTTGAGGCTTCCCTGGATGTCCAGGCAAGGTAACGCACCCTCAGAAATCTTGGGGACGACCCTTCTGCTAGCTGCTTCTCCTCTGGGAGCACGTAGACCTATCTCCGTTAACCCTAGTTCTTTCTGTAGCCCTAGGTTGGGCTTAGCTTTAGGTAATGTAGGAAGCAGTAGCTACTAGATAGAGCAGTCAGGGTCGTCGTTTACCCTGTATGAGTAACTCTGCGGGCAGTGTAGCCAACTGGAAGTTATTTAATCAAAGAAATGGAGATGTGCTGAGTTGGGGCTTTCCAAGGACAAAGGATTAGATGAAGCGGTGTCTGTGCCAGCAAGTCAGCCTGCGTTATTTCCTCCTTGTGTATGTTAAAATGCGATGATCCGTTGTGATTACCTGGGGGCGTATCGAGATATTTTATGTTAAGGAGCGATGGGCCACCCTGTAAAAAAGGAGCCCAGTTCTTCTGTCCGGGGACCTGTGTCTGTGCCAGGGCTCTGACCTGCTCTTCCCCAGCCCTTTAGTTGCTGAACTGGGACATGATAAGTCAGCTTTCTGCCCTAATAACCAATTCCTGGTTTAGTGTCCTTGGCAATAATCTTTACTGATGGTGTTATTTACTTACTTCTCCCTTCTTGCTTTTATACGATTTTCACGCCGTGCTTTTTGCATACGCCTCGTATCACCGCAGCCGGTGAATTTGCCGCGTCTCCTCTGTTGCCTCATTATTTCCCTGCCATACTGCACGATTCGATTAAGTGAGATGATTTTTTTTTTTAACTGTTATTCTAGAAGTCTCTGGCTCTTCAGAGCTGATTCCTCTTGTGAATGGCCCTGATGGGACCGGGAGGAGAGGGGGGAGCCACGTCATGGGGTGCAGGAGCAGCAGCCAGGGAAAAAGCACTCGCCTCGTTGCTTACAGAGTAGGAAATGGATTAGTACTGACCGTAACGATTTCTCCTCTGTCTCTCCTGCAGCCCTGCAGCCGCTAAAGCGCAAAGCCTGACCTTCGCTATCAGTGGAGATGGGAATCTGCCTCGGGTGACGGTCCTGCGCCCAGTCCTTCACAACAAGAGAGGGAACCCTCTGCTCCTCTTCAAGAAGCTGTTGCTGGGTGACTCAGAAAAACTCCCTCTGGTCCTTCATAACGGCGGGACCGTACCCGTGCAGGTGAGGAGCTGCTCGGGGAAGGCTCTGCTCTGGGAACAAGTACTGGTGCCATGGAGGGAAGGTCCCAGCAAAGGTGGTAGAGGTGCACGCTGCAACGGAGCACCAAGTGAAACCCTTTCCTTGTGCTCGGAGCCGCTCCGTCGCAGGATAACCCCCTCTGACTTCCTGGAAGATGCTTTGGCTTGTTTCTCCGCCAGATCCCTCTGGGGCAGTTCCGTCAGCCCTTCAGCTTTGGCTCCGTCTCCTTTGCAGCCGCTGCCGCTAGCCTCGACCCGCCCTCGGGTTTTTAGGCTGGTTACTCTCTTTCCGCTCTCTGCCTCGGTGAGCTGCACGGGAACAGGTCTCCGAAATTCCTTTTAAGCAAATGACTGCCTTGCACTTTCCAGGAAGGGTGTTCCTCTTGGAAATGTGGTTTTCTGACCACTCTGTCCTTTCCAGTTATAGCCCAAGAAAGTTGGTGTGGTATTTTCTGCCCCCCCGTCTCTCTTCTCCCGTTGTGCTTCTCACGCAGGAATGTGTGATGTCCTAGTTACGATAGATTGTATTTGATCACATTTTACTACCTCTTAATTAAACTCGGTTGTAGTTTAATTACATCCTGCTCATTACTTCTAGTAGTTTCAGTCCTGTTCCCTTCTCTCAGTTGATGATAGACCTGTTGGATGAAGGAGGAGTTTTCTTCTTGAAAGCCAGGCCCACCACACGCTGCATCTACCAAGCTGTGGGCACGAAGGACTCCTCTCCCGGAGAAGGTAAATTCGTTAACCGTGAAGTGTGGTCATCCACATGGGGAAAATGTGTGTCCCGCTCTTGGCTTGGCCAAGCAGTGGGCAGACGTTCGGTACAGTTTCTTCCCCGGAGCTCTCCGTACCCTTCGTTTTGCACGTAGACTCTTTGCAGGGTTTCCTCCTAGCAAGTTGTAGGAAGTTGTTCTGTTCTTCTGGACGTGGTGGGTTGAGTTGTGGGGCGCTCTCACCACTTGAACGGACCATCTGAGGTCTTTGCCGCATGTGGGGAGTTACCACCCTGAACGGAGACGGCCCTTGAGCCCACAGCCAGCCAACAAAAGCCAAAACCGCTCCTTAACTCAGCTTTAGGTATGGCAGGAGCTGGCTGGGTGCGGTTTGAGTGAGAGCTGGGCATTAACTTGAGGTTAAGATACTTAAGCAGGGATATGCTTGGTGGTATCATAGTCTTGTGAACATAAGAGGAGGGTCTGGAACCGTTGGTGGGAGAACCTGTGCTTAGAGGCAGCTGGGTTTCAACCTCTAGTTCCTCTTAGACCCCATGGGCAGATTTCCTCTGCGCAGCTAGCTGTGTCACTTGTCTCTGACTTGCATTGCTGTGCAGAGAGGAAGCCCCACACCGCTTCCCTGGTCCTGCATCATGGGGAGTTAGCAGAGTTTGACGTGATTTTCAAACCCAACCTGGCCCAACGTGCAGAAGGGAAGATCCACCTGTCGGTGGTGGACAACCCCTATGAAGAGACCAACGTTCAGCTGGTGGGTGAAGGCTACGAGGATGACTTCACGCTCGATAACATCCACGGACTAGTGGCGGACAGCAAGGAGGAGAACGCTGAGGGCGATCTGGAGGAAGACGTAATTGAGGGTAAGAGAGGAGAGGCTGCCAAGATGGAGCAAGGATCAGGAAAATACGCGTTTCTGCCCACCCTGTGCCAGTGCAGGTGTGGTCCAGACTTAGCCGACAGATCCCGTTGCCTGTTGTAGCCTGTGGAGCAGCCATGCTTGAGAGCACGAGGGAAGATCATCTGCCAAGGGAGAAGCTTGCAGGCTAGCGAGGAGGGACAGAGATACCAGCGTTCAGCTGAGTCTCTCAGAGGGGTTCTGCCAGCCCACGGTGTGCTATGGAGGTGCAGACCACGTAGGATAATTTTTTTGTCCTCGATATAATCAGGACCTGGTGGTCTGTGAGGGTGCCTGCACGTCATGTCCCTCTGCACGCACGGCCACGTGTTCAGGGACGTGTCGGGGTGTATCTGTGAAAGCGGTAGGATGGGGAACTGCATCTCCCAGAGGGAGGAAGGCTTGGAGTGAGGAAAGGAGTTGGGCATGCGCGTATCTGTGTCTGCGCCGGGGGCGGATGGAGCTCACTGTGCGCTGAGATCCCTTGCTCTCATTCTTAACAGCTGCCAGAGCGGATCACATCCAGTTCGGGGACTGTCACATCGGGACCCCTTACTCCGTGACCTTCACGATCACCAACCGCAGCAGGGTGGAGGCGATGCGGTTTGAGTGGCTGGCAGGCACCCCCTTTCATTTCTCCCCCCAGGTGAGCGTGGGCAGCTCTGCCCTTCCCCTGCCCGGCGGGCTCCTGGAGCTCACGCGTACCGGCCAGAGCCCGTTTCAGCGCCACGCAGGAGATGCGACCCTTGGCTTTGCTGGGGCAGGGCTGTCAGCCTCGCAGAAAAGTCACCATGTTATGGGAAGTGGCGTATTTTTGTATTTGTCTCCATCAAACCTGGGATAAACACGCAATAAGATGCAAATTCCAGGCACGGCTGCTCACCGCATCAATCCCTTTGCTGTCCGTCCTGCCCTCACCGGGGATTCCAGTTTGGTCTTGGCTCTCTGGTTCTCCCTAGGTGGGCCACCTCCATGCTGGCTGTGCTAAGGACATCACGGTGACCTTGAAATCGGACGTCGTGGCCGCCTTCAGAATGCACCCCGTGAAGTGTAAGGTGGCGAGGATCGCCTTCCAGCTCCCGCCGGAGCAGGTCACCGACTGGGACGACCGCCTGCGCACCGTCAAGTGGGTGGATGCCACGAGGGACCCAGCAGCCACATGGCCTGTCAAGAAGAAGGTAAGAAGCGCAAGAGCCGAGAGCTAACCGAGCTTCCACAAAAAGAACTGCTGACGGCAGCAGACCGCCATCTCCGTTGGCTAAGCGGCTCCTGCTTCCTCCTGACGTTTAATCCGTCCGTGAGGTTAACCAGCAGCGCGTTTTAGGGGAGAGGCGGATGCTTGCCTTGAATGGGAGGTCCTGTCTCGCGATAACATATTTCATGGCGTTAAATTTTTTTCATCTGATTCAGTGCCTTTTCACCAACAAGGAGTTAAATTCAGCGCACTCCATCTCTTGTTTGGAAGCGGAGAGCAACACTAGTGCTCTTCCACGTGTGCTGGCTGGCCCACCGGCGTCTTGTGGGTGAGCTCCGAGCTCTGCCTACACCGATACCAGAGATTTCGGTTGTGGTCTCTATATCCTGGGGCATATCTCATTATGGAGCAGCCCGAGCACACAGAAGTCCGGAGAAGTATCATCTCCAGAAACTCTTGCTTTTGTTATCGTTATTGCAAAACATGCTTCTCTTGGGTGATGGTTCTTCCCTTGTTTCTGAACCATTGTAAGACCTGTAAGCCAAAATTTGTCCCCATCAGAGCATCAGCACTCGGAGACTTCCCTAGTGAGTTCGTTCCCATCCCAAAATGCCTGTCCCCAGCCCCCACCAGCGTGGCTGTTGCCCTTACACGAGACATCTGGAAATGAAAAGGTTCATTCATGGGGTTCTCCATCCACAGAGCTCCATCAGGGGAACTAACTCCTAATTTAGAGGTCTGCTGGATTTATTAGAGGGCCAGGAAAAAGGTCAGCCACTCTACAGGGTTGAAACACAGGGACCGATACCCCGGTCCTTGTCCCCATGGGTCTGTTCACAGTCATGGTGGCAATTGCTTTGATTGGTAGGTAGAAACAAATACTATAGTGCAAGGGTCAAATTTTGTCGTCTTTCCAGGGAAATAAGTGGGGATGGTCCTTCCCTAGCCCCTGCACGTGCCTGATTTTGCTCAGTCTGGTTTTGTGGGCTCTGCTCAGTGATTCTGCTCTTTCCTGCTCGGAGGTGATTGAGACAGACCCAGAACCAGCTCACACTGTCCTGGAGAAGAGCAGCCGTGAGGTGGAGCTTCTCCTCAGTGCCCTCATTGACTATGCCGAGTTTGAGCTGGGTACTGATGCGATTCAGTTCAAGGAGACCTTGCTCTTCCAGACGAGGACGTTCACGTGAGTCCCTTCTCCCGCTTTACCTTCAGTCCCACCTGCTGTTCATCCCTTTAAACAAATGGGTTCATCCTTTCCGAGTGCTGGCTGGGTGCTGGGGCCCATTTATCCGCACCCAAAGCCACGTGGGAGATGGTGGCTGCCGGGAAAGGTTCAATTCTGCTGTGCCTTTGCGTCGAGAACAGCCATGGGTTTGCTTTCATCGCGTGTCGCCTGTCCTCATCTGCTCGAGGACGAGTTTGCAATCAAAATAATGTCAAACCGAGACGTAAGACCAGAATGACCCCCTTGGGTTAAGTCTCCTGGGTGCCGCGTCTGCCCTTTCCTCTTTAACTTCCAAACTTTGAAATATTTTGTCCTGGGGCAGCGATCTAGACGCGGCAGAGTTGTTTGGGGAAGAAGATGCTACTCAGCATAAAGAAAGGGCTGCCAGGAGCCCACCGCGCAGCGTTACTTCTCTACTCGCTTTCTATTTCTTGGGCTCTTTCCTTCACTTTTTGTTTTTTTTTTTTCTTCTCCTCGTTTTTCAGTTTCCCGCTGTCCAACAGAGGGAACGTGGCCCTGGAATACACCTGGATGGCGGCGGTGGAGGATGAAGGGGCAGTGGGCCGTGCTGGGGAGCTGCTCCCACCCAACCTGGATGGTAAGGGACTGGCTCTGTGTGGCAGCTGGGGGTGCCGGGGGGTGTTTCGGTTGGTAGCTAAGGGCTTGGGAAGAAAACCATGCTGTTTCCCCCCAAAACATGAATTGCTTTTTCATCCCTGTCCAATGATCCATTTTTATCGGCATCTTCCCAGCTGCAGACTTTCTCCTGGCCCCCTCCCTGCCTCTCGGACCCTCCGACGCTCGCTCTGACATTTGTGCTCTGCGCGGGAGCCGAGCCTGGCTCCAGGGAGAGCCGCGGGGTGGGTCGGGGCATCAGGGCACCTCTTTGGGAAGTGGGAGACTGGGAAAATCGATGGTGTAGGGACAAGTTAGCTGACCCGCAATCACTGCCTGCGTGCAATTCCCTGGTCCAGGGCAAGCGCAAAGTCACTGTTGAAAATGAACCCTCCTCGCTCGGGCACGGGAGCGTTTGCCGCAGGCGGGGACCCGGCTCGCCGCAGCCGTTGGAGCTCAACAGCGGGGCAGTGACTCATTAACCCGCGGTAACGAGGTCGTGGCTGAGCGCAGGGTCTCCTTGGGAGCGGCGAGGTTCCGCGGGGAAACGGGGCTGCGTGTCTAAGAGGTCTCATCAGAAACAGGAGAGCTGCCAGCTCCTGCATTTCCCAGCGCAGGCAGCTTGTCTGGTCGAGGTGGGAGAGCCCAGCCCCGTCCTGGATGCTCACGCTCGTGCTGAAGCGGGTCTGCTGGGCTGTGCCGAGCCGTCTGCTCGTCGGTTATGAAAGCCTGACAGAGAGGAAGGAAGGAAAGGGTGTGAAGGACAGAGCAGCGCTGTTCCCCAAAGCCGCCTCTCCACCACGTACAACAAGCAAAATTCGGTTCTGCAGGGCTTAATGCTGTCCTTGATGCTGAGGCTGGTGGTACTGGGACACGCCACAGCGCCCAGAAATTTTCCCAGATGCTGTAACACAGACATCTCTGCTGTTAGTTCCTGGATGTGGTTTGGGAACGAACGCTGGCCAGAAACTGTTCTGCAGGAGAAGTTTGCCTCTAGCTTACCCAGTCACGGGTATGGGAGGGAGTTTAACAGCACGGAGCGGAGCAGCTGCCTTAGTCCCGGGCCCATTTAATTTTTGAACGCAGACATAGCCCTCCTGTCCATCATCCGAGTATCTTTACAGCGTGACGGTCAGTGGTGTGTTTTGCTTCAAGCAGTTCTCTGGGTCTCTGTATCTGCTGCCCCCCACCCTGTTCTCACGCTGTCCCCAGGGCTTTCTGGGGTGACGATTTAGCAAGCAGTAGCAAAAAGCCGACTGACCGCTCTCCCTGTTCTTCACCGGGAGTCCTCCTGCTGAAAGCACTTGGCCAGAGATGCTCCAAGTGCATCCCAGCTCCCTCCTGCCCGCCTGCACCAGGAGGCAGAGTTGCTGGGAGGATTTTCTCCTTGAAAGATGTCCTGCTATATAACCCCTTCCTTACCGCAGGGGAATTCTTCTCCTCCACTTCTGGTGCCTCTGTGAAGCTCCAGTCTAGCCGTGGTTCGAGCCAGCTGGGACATGCTCTGGAGCAGGTCTCTTCCTCCCTGAGCTCGTTTCCGAACACCGACCGTGCCAGCCCCCCGTTCTCTGTTGAGCCCCGCAGCGGCACCATCCTTGCTGGCCAGGAGCAGCTCTTCCAGATGAAGTTCTCCCCAGTGTACGTGGGAGACTTTGAGAGCCGTATGCTCTGCAGGTAGGAAACGGCCAGGATTGCTCACTCTTCAGCTCATGCTACTGATGGGTAGTCGTGGTTAAGCTTTTGGGGGGTGGGAGTGTGGATCTGGGGACAGCCAGCCCAAGAGAGGCAGCTGAAACAACCAACATACAGGAGAAAAGCAAGATGATCATCTAGTCTTGGTAGAAGCAGGTATGGGGACACTGGGAAAAGGTATTGTATGAAATATTAAGCTCCTGGAGGGTTGCAAAGTCTGGAACGAGAGATGCAGTGCTTGCCCGGGGAGAGGATGCAATACTCTGTGCTGTACGAGGAGACAGGATGAGGCTTTGGGCAACCTGGGCTAGTGGAGGGTGTCCCTGCCCATGGCAGGGGGGTTGGAACTGGGTGGGCTGGGAGGTCCCTTCCCACCCAAACCAGTCTGTGATTCTATGATTCCATGACAGGCAAGCAGCTGGCTGTCTGGAAACATTAGTCTGGTTACTACCAGTCCCTTTCTTTTTAGGATTCCTAACCTGAAACCAAATCAGAAGGGTCCAGAGGTGGTTGTGAAGGGGAGAAGCCTGATGCCCAACTGCCACTTTGAACTGGAAGACTCTGACTACCTCACCGCAAAAAGGCGCGACCTGGAGTTGCAGGGACCAAAGGGGACAACGCTCGATCTCGACACGAGAGTGATTGAGTTTGCAGCAACTGGAGTGCGCAGCAGGAACAGCAGGTAGGTGTGGGCATGGCGTCTGCTAGTCACCCCCCTTAACCAGAGACTCCTCGAAGCCCAAGGCTCATCTGTACCTCGTCTGTGATCTGCTGACACTTGGCCACCAGTCTGCTTTGGGGCTGGAGCAAGCTGGTCACCAACTGGCCATTTTTTTGTTTTCTTTGTCCCTTTCTTCAATAAGATATGGGTCAGTCTGGGAGGAGCACATGTCCTCAGCCTGTGCTTTGTGGCCAGTACAACCTTTGTCCCTTTGAAGAGCATCCTTGAGATGTTCTTGCTCCTTTGAGATACCACGCAGTGAAGGCTGCAACCACAAGAGAGTACCATCTTGCGAAGGACTCTTACCGGACTTGATTTTTTTTTTTTTTTTTACCATTTCCACTTGATCTTACCATGTTATCATGCAAGAATTTGGCTATATCCTTGCTAATTAATTTGTTGATAGCTGTTATTCTATAGCCACCTGAGAAGTAAAAGAAAGCAGGTGAAATGATTCTAGGTGAAACATGTAGAAAGCAGGTGAAATGTTTGTGCTCCCGGTGTTGTTCCCCTATACCAAATAACTCCTTCCAGATGGTGTCCAGGACCGGCAGTGCCTGATGTCTGCTACAGGACAGCATCGCTAACGACCCAACGCCGCCTTAGTGTCGTCCTTTTTGCTTTCTGTGCCCAGGACCTTCGCGGTTATGAACCCAACCGGTTCTGCGTATTCCTTCCAGTGGACTTGCCGGGACCCTGAAGCCCCACCAGAGCAGCTGGCTTTCTTCTGCCGCACAGAGAGAGGTCGGATCCAGCCAGGGAAGAAAGTAGAGGTGGGTGCAGAAAATGAAGTAGATGGGTCCAGTCCGTACGTACGCTGGTTTGACGCGGGCTGTGTCTACGCTTACTGGACGTCCCATCTCACTGTGAGCTTTAGCCAGGACCCCTGTTCTCACACCGTACCTACATCTGCCGTGGTTTTGGGGTGTAAGTGGCACGCGGGCCTCTCTGAGCTGGCAGCGTCCTGGGGTGTCTCAGTGGAGCAGCCTGCGTCCCCCTCCCCTTCACCCTGCCAAGGGCACCGCCGTTCCTTCACTTGCCTCTTTCTCCCCCAGATCAAGTTTGAATTCATCCCCCGGCACCTGGACATCACAGAATCATTCTGGGTTTTTACAATCCCCGAGCAGAGCGTTTCAGTCCCGTTCCTGTTGGTGGGCAATGCCACCGACCCACTAGTGACCCTGGACAGATCCCACCTGAACTTCCACTGGCTGTTAATGGGTGAGCACCGTGGTCATCCCTTAGACGTGTCCATCTCCAGGGAGCCAGCAGTCCCATTATTCCAGCCAGCTCCCACGAGGAAGCTGGAAATGGGCTCTTGTGAGCAGAGCATCCAGCTCCTGGCACCCAAGCGTAACGAGGGCGAGGAAGACTTGTGTCGGGGACATGGCGTGTCGCGGGGGCTGTTTCCAAGAAGGGATTTGGTGGGGTCAGAAGTACGTTTCCATGTTGGCATCTTGAGCTGCAGGCAACGCTCCTCGCTGCAAACGGCCTGCTGGGATCAGTGGTGGTCTGTTGGCCAGAGGAACAAAAGGTTTTCAGCGGCTGCTTTGTCTTCTCCCCAGGGCGCGAGGTACGCCAGACTATCTATATGATCAACAGCGAGAAGGAAGCCTTCAGCTTTGCTTTCAGAGAAAGCTCGCTCTTCTCAGAGGGATGCAACGCCTCCGTGAAAGTAGAACCCCTGGAAGGCTCCATCGCTCCTCTTTCGAGGTAACAGGGCTCCCAGGCCGGGTTGCCTCTCCTGTGTCCCAAACATCCCACTGTCGTGGTGCTTTTGAGGCTTTCTCCCCTCCGCAGTCACTCTCAGCAATAGCACACCTCTGCCTTGCTCCGTTCCTTCCCACGGGGAACACCACAGAACTGAGGTTGCTCCATAAAATGGCCATGTCAGGGTTACCTTGGTCTTCTAGACCCCCTTCCTGGAGAAATTCAGGCTTTGGGTCTTCTAGTTTTGATGACGAAAGCACTTTGGGGGGTTTTAAACCCTGTGATCCCCTGAGCCAGCAGCCTTCAGTACGCAAGGTCTCCTCTCTTCCCCGTGTTCCTTCGCTGACAGAGCCCACCACGCCTGGTCACAGCGAAGCACGTGAGCAGCGCTGCAGGCACCGTTTGTGCCCATCATGGAGGACAGCAACGGGCTTACACAACTGTGCCCGTGTTTTGCAGGATCACTTGTTAGAAAACACATGGGTGTTTCTTTTTCTTCTCGTAAACCGCAGCCATAACTCGCCATCAGACGTGATTGTGAGTTCAAGTAGCATAGCAGGTCGCTAGCTCATCTGCCGATCCACCGTGGATGTCCCTGTGCCCGCTCGTAGCCTGCCTGGGTGTAAGGACAATGTCCCAGCTCCGGGCAGCTTTGCTGTGGCTTAAAAGATGCTGAATTTTGGCTGGCCCCCGGGTGCGAGATGAGAGAGCACCCTGCACCAGCTACTGGGGCTCACCTGAGAAGTGGTAACTCCATAAATCTCTGCAGTTTGGTCGTCTTTGATCACATACCCGGGAATTACATCAAAATTACCCGTAGAAATCACACAGAGGCAGTTTGGTGGCACCCACGTTGTACTGCTGTCGCGGGAGCTGGATGATTCCTCTTTGCAAAGAGGATGTTCCCCCTCTCGTATAGATTGGAGAGATGAGGCATCTCTGGGAGCGCCCTGCTCTGCCTTTGGGACACCAGTTTCAACCCAACGCTGCCCTGTAGCACGTGGGCAGGGCAGTAAGGTCAGCCTGAGTTTGGGGTTTGCTGCCTTGTTGTTGTGTCCTCTGCCATTTCGTTGCACGGGGTCATCGTACCCTAAACGGTTCTCACCAGGGCTTGCTCCGTGGTGGAAAGCACTGGCAGGGCAGAGGGTTGTTCCATGTTTCTCCTGGGCTTGGGGTCTCTCCAGAGCTGCTCTCCGGTAGAGCAGGCAAAGCTGAGACAGTGAAGAGAGCAAAAAGGGGTTTCTCTCTCCAGGCTTCCCATTACAGTCTTCTTCACCCCGACGCTAGAAGGAGAGGTGGTCTTCAACCTCAAGTGCAACGTTAAGAGGAAGACCCAGCCCCTCTCCTTGAATATCAAGGCCACTGGCTATAGCATGAACGTGTCTGTCGGGTGCGAGGACAGCGACGGTCGTGTCACTGAGCTCAGCGCACAGGAGATCAACGTCATTGATTTCAAGGAGGTGAGCAGTTCCCTGAACCATTTTCCCCACGAAAGCCCTGCAAGATTGGGCCTTAACCAGGAGCTTTGCAGGTACATTTGAACAAGAGGGCATGTTTTTCTTCATTTATGGGTCTCTAGAGGGAGGGGATGGATCTTTCACACAGGTCGTTAGCTGAAAGACGCAGGAGCACGTTGGGAAGGAGACTTGCTGGCCCAGCTGACACTTTGCTTGTGCTCCACGCCCTGGTCCTCACCACCTTCTCCCCGCAGGTACAGCTAAACGAGAACATCAAGCGCATCTTCAGCATCCGCAATAACGGCAAGGTCAGCTTCACCTTCTCGTGGGAGCTGAGCGGTGCCGCAGCCCGTGAGCAGGTCCTTACTGTCACCCCTCGGGCGGGCGCCGTGCGGGCGGAGGGCAAAGCGGAGACCCAGGTGGCTTTCTGCCCACAGAAGATGTGCTCTTTAAAGGACGCGGAGCTGACGCTGCAGGTGAGGCACCGGCGCTTGGTATGGGACCTTCGCCTTCCCTTCAGTTTCGGAATGGAAGATTTTCACAAGTACTTATCCAGGACCACTCTGGGAAGCGCTTCTGGGGCAGGACATATCCCCCAGGCCCTCTCTGCCCCAAATTTGGAGGGGCCCCAGATGTGCACGGGGATGGAGCTGTTTCTCCTCGCCAGGCCCCGGCGGGGTCAGGTCCCACAGCTCAGCAAGGTCTTGCCAGCACGTGGCCGCACAAAGCAGGGCCGTGACTCTCCAAAAACCCTTCCCCTCTCAGCCCAAGCCATCCACCTTCTGTTTCCACTCCGGGGTCCTTTGGCTTTTCCTTATTGTCACTGCAGCCGGCTGTCCCCCATCCTCTTCCTCGGCCATCTCTGGTGCTTGCAGTTGTAGTTCCCCTCTCTTCAGCCGGCTCATGCTGTCTTTTCCCTCACCAGATCAGCGAGGGTCCCACGTTTACCTGCGTGTTTCTTGCCACCGTGGTAGTGCCCACTGTCCACTTCTCCACCACCAGACTCAACTTTGGAGCTTGCTTCATCTACCACGCTGGGATGCCACCCGCCCAGCAGACCCTCCTCATCACGAACAAGGCAGACAAGGATGTGAGGTAGGGAGAGGAGATGGGAAGCCCTAAGAAGCCCTGATGATGTCATCCAAGCACACACAGCCTTGTGACACCTCTGCTCCTCTCTCCACCAGTTTGAGCTGCTTGTTCACCAGCACCGCGCACCTGAAGGTGGACTTCCCAGGGTGCGTCCTGCGCCCGGGAGAGACAGTGGAGGTGCCCATCGCTTTTTATCCCAGAGAGGTTGCGTCTTATCATGAGCTCATCCCTTTTGAAATCAACGGTCTTTGCCAGCAGACTGTTGAGGTCCGAGGAAGGGGCACGGAAATGAAGGTGAGATGAAATCCAAATCCTAAAACTCCAGCCAGGGTGGCTTTCTGTCTCATTTGCCTCATCTCTCTTCCCCAGCCTACCGTGTTTTGGTTTTCTGTCGCAAGGGTGGCAGAAAACCTTTTCTCCTTCTTTCTTTTCGCTTTATACGAATCCCTCCTGCCTCAGGTTGACGTTGTGGAACCACAAGGAAAGGTGGTGAAGCTGGGAGCCCTCTCCATCGGACAGGCGGTGAAGAAGACTGTCACCGTAGCAAACAGGAGCGCTGCCCCTCTCACTTTTAAGCTCAGTCTCGTGTGCACCACGCCAGAGCTGCAGGAAGCTGGGGTGAGGCCCCTTCCTTTGCTGGAGAACGCTTTGGTCTGCCAACCAGAATGCCTGTGGGTAGCTCTGAGCTGCTCTGGGTGGGAGCTAGCACCCAATTAGCACAGCTAATTACAATTATATGCTGTCCTGCGCTACCTTCTGATACTTGCAATGTGACTGCCTTGTCTGAGCTAGGGGAGCTCAATAGCCAGAAGTGAGAAGAAGGGACAGTTCCTCTCACCTGTTTTAGATGTTAGGACGTGGCCATGTATATTCGATATGGAAAGGTAATCTTGAAAGACCAAGAGTTGACAGCTCTCTTGGAGCTCACGTGAGGTTACTTTGGAAGATGTAGTCCAGCTCTCCACGGTGGACACATCACAGGAAAATACCTTTGGTACCCAGGGATACGTACCAGGGAATGGGTGGGATTGGGGCAGTGCTGATGGGGGCAGAATGGAATTTGGAGACTCCATGGAGGGTTCACGGCTCAGTTGCCAAATGAAGTAGCCTCCTCTCGTTTCTTTGGGTAGGTTCTCTACTTGAACCCCACCGATGAACTAAGCCTGAAGCCCAAAGACGACACCTGTAAAGTGGAGGTGACCTTCTCCCCAAAGTGCCGCATCCAGCCGTTCACCGAGGAAGTGATGATGGAGTGCAACGGCCTGGTGCGCTCCCTCTTCATGGTGCGGGGCTCCTGCCAGGGCATCTGCGTGAGCTTGGACCAGGAACACCTCAGCTTTGGAGCGGTGATGCAGCAGAGCCACACATCCCAGCGCATCATCATGCAGAACACAGGCGACATAGGAGTCAAGTAATGCAAAACTCCGTTGTCGCTGAGGGCTTGGATGAGGGTTGGATGGAGTTGTAGCTTGCCCAGATAGTTCCCTTCTGCTTTTCCAGCCCAGTGGAGAGTCGTGCAGCCAAGGCTGTGCAGTCAGGCCCTGGCAGTTGAGGAATACCACCAAAAGCTTGTTTACAGACGGGTGCAGCTGAGTCCCACCTAACCTGAAGCCTTATTGCCAGGTGTCTCAGCACCGTGCCCGAGATCCTGTGGAAAAGGCCACAAGAGGCTTAGGACCAGCACGCTGCATTTGCAGCCTCCCAGTTGCTAATCCTTTCTGTCCTTGTGCTTTCCTTGGCAAGGTTTAAGTGGGACATCGAGAGCTTCGAGCCAGATTTCTCCATCAGTCCCCCAAAGGGTTACATCTCCCCGGGAATGGACGTCCCCTTCGTGGTCACCTTCCACCCCTCTAAGCTGAGCCACGCTATCCAGTACGAGGGCCTGCAGTGCTTCATCCAGGGCGGTCAGCCGCTCCGGCTGACGCTGGCAGGGTGCTGCATGGAGACTCCTGTGATCAAAGAGGTAACTGGGGCAGAATCAGGATGGATCCTCCCCTTACCCCCCACCATTTGCACCACCTCTCTCCCAGGGCAGGGACTGGAGGACGTTTGCTCACTCCTGCCTGGGTATCGCAGCGAGCTCGAGCTGAGAAAATGGCTGGGCAGGAGGATTCCCCGAATTTCTGAGCCCTGTAATTGCTTTCCCTCCTCTGTTAAAGGCGCTGCTCCTCCAGCCAGCACCTCAGGGCGGTCCTGGCTCTGCGTTGCAGCACCCTTGCAGGGCTCTTCTGAGACCCTCCCCATGGAGCTCCCCGTTTATACCCACTATATTGCACCCACAGCCAGAGTTTTCCTCCCCGTCGGGGCAGGGGAGGACGTTCAGCACCAGGAGCGGGCAAAGAATCTGCATCCAGCTCCTGGGGCACAGGGATGCGGCGGGGAGGACTCCTGGCCCTCGGGGAAAATTGCAGGAGGGTGCAGCTGGGGGCTGTCGCTCCCAAAACAGAACCCGGAGCTGCTTTTCAGGCTGCCCACGAAGGGGCTGTGCGGCTGCAGGTCTTGTCCTTGCACAGGAGAGTTTCCTTCCAGGACTCCCCATTTTCTTTCTCCCCTCCTTGGGCAGGCAGCCAGCACGGGAAAGAGTTGTTCCTCTCCCTTCTTCTAAGAACAACTTGATTTACTCCAAAAGCTATGACCCAAATGGAAATTTTGCATATGGCAAGGAAAAGGTGCTCCTCGTTGCTCCAGGTCCTCGAGCTACTCAGGAGTCTGAGCAGAGCGTAAAGGGTTCCTCGGTACGACCACGCAGCCTCTGTGTCCCTCTCTTGCAGACGCTGACTTTCGCGTGCAACGTGCGGGAGAAGCACAGCCAGACCATCCTCCTCTCCAACCCGAGCAACGAGGCCTGGACCGTGCAACCTGTCATTGAGGGGGAACACTGGAAGGGACCTGAATTTTTCCATCTAGAGGCCAATCAACAAAACAAGCCCTACAAGATCATTTACAAACCCCTAACCATGAGCTCGGAGGACAAGAAGCACCAGGTACGTGAGCTGAGCCAGCACGCTGACCTTCATAGCTGACCCAGCTTCGGGCAGGAGGTTGGGCTAGATGACCTTCAGAGGTCCTGTCCCAGCTGAAATTGTCCCGTCATCTATGTTAGATGCGGAGTTGCTTGGTGGCTGGAGGCCAGGCGTAGGGAAGGTTCAGCTGGGAAGTCTGGACTGACCACTGAAGCTATTAGGGCAGCAAACCTAGTGAGCCGGGGTTTCTGAAGGTCCAGGAAATAGGAAGCTCTGTGCAGCCGGGGCAGGGGGGCTCAGAGCCCCCCGCGCTCAGCCCTGCGGACCCCACAGGCTCCCCAAGCCCTGGGCACGATGGCTTCTGCCAGCGCGGCCCTGCTGGGGTCCCTTTGCAGCGTGCGGGGAACCAGAGGGGCCAAGCTGCCCTGCCATTTCTCGGGGTCCCCCCTTGCCGGGAGCAGCCGGGTGGGAAACGACAGAGGTGAGCCGGTGGCATCGCCTTCGGCCAGGCAGGAGCTTTGGGAAGAGCCCTTCCTGCAGGTCTCGAGCTGGGCAGGTTGCGGCACGGCTGGCCCCTTTCGCTGTTTCGGAGTGTGCTGGGTTGACCCTGGCTGGACACCAGGTGCCCTCCAAAGCCGCTCTGTCACCCCCCTGCTCGGCCGGGCAGGGGAGACGAAATATAACGAGAGGCTGGTGGGTCGAGAGAAGGACAGGGAGAGATTGCTCACCAATTACCGTCACGGGCAAAACAGACTCGACTTGGCAAAATNCCTGAGACACCCCAGGGACGAGCTCTTAAATCAAGGGGATCAATTCAGCACAGCTCTGGGGTGCTGGAGATGGGTGTCACTGCATGAAGAGTCCTGCGGTCCTCAGCTGCAGAGGAGATGCCACAGGGGCAGGTGGCTGGGACCCTTTGGCACCCAAAATGAGAACTGGCTGTGAGCTTTTCATGGTGGGACCTTGCCAAGCTGGCTCACAGGGCTGGCAGCTGGTGTCCCCGAGTCAGTAAGGCAAGTAAAAGGGGGGGTCAGGGTGGGCAGAGCAGCTCCGCTGCGGGGCCGGCGTTTCCTTGCTTCGCCCAGACGCGCTGCCTCCGTGCCCTGTGCCAGCCCGAGTTGGTGCGACGTCGCCATCTCCGCCTGCACAGGACACAGGGCTGCGGTCACAGCTCAGCCCGCTGGACTTGCCCGAAGCTGCTCAGGTGACGGCCTGAGACGTGGGACTGTCCGGGCATGCCCGAAAGCCAGCAACCGGTCTGGACAGGGAGCAGGAGAGCTCACTTATCCTCCTTCTTGTCCCTAGGGCTCCATCTTCTTCCCATTGCCGGACGGGACAGGCTTGTACTATCTGCTGCAAGGGACTGCTGAGGCCCCAAAGTGTTCAGGGACCATTTTCCGGCAGGTACCGTGTAGGACTTCCTACACCGAGCTCCTCCCCGTCTCCAACTGGCTGAACAGACCACAGAGGTGAGTCTGGCCCAGGAATCTCATCTCATCAGCGATCCCTGCAGCAGCACAAGGAAGGGCTTCCCCTCTGCCTGGAAGCTCCTTCCTGCGAGCTTTCCGCTCTCCTCGGGCCGTTTGGGGCCGTAGGTGTCTGGGATCACACCACCTATACAGACCCATCCTGGAGGGTTTTCCTCCGAGGTGGGCGAGCACTGGCTTCCTCTGCCTCAAGAATGAGAGGGGTCGTACCCCAGCACGATGGGAGTCCTTGCCCTTGACCTTCACCGCATCCTCCTCACCCACAGGTTCCTCGTGGTATTGGATATATTCAAACCAGAAAACCTGGAAAGCAGTTCTGTGCTGCAGGGGCTGGAATACATCGATGTGCCAGGCTCTGCCAAGAAGGACTACAAGCTCACGTTCCTCTCCTACAAGGAAGGAATCTTTAACATAATGGTAAGCGTGGGACTGGGGGGCCCTTCAAGGAGCTCTTTGCTCACCGAGAAGCTACACGCCTGTTCTCATACCTCCACGTGCCCACTGGTGGGACTGTGGGTGTCCTGGGTGGGTACTGAACAGCCCGCACCTCTCCAGACACCCCACTCGTGGGTCAGTCTCTCTGCAAGGGTCCCACTGGGGACCGGCGGGTCGGGACGCTGGTGAGCTGGAAGCACTGGGTAAGCGGGAGAGAACAAAGTGGAAATACCACACGTGCTTTCCCTGGTCTTACGCTCTTCCTTGGTGGCTGCTTATGGACATTCTTGGAGCTTGGGGGGCTCTTTGGCTTAGCTCAACTGGTGTGTTTTTATGAGCAGAATGACCACGCTTCCCTTTTTTTTTTTTTTTCTCCTTTCTGATTCAGGTGACATTCCTCAATGAGGTGACTGGGGAGTACTTGTTCTACACGGTGACTTTCAAAGCCACCGCATCGGGACCCATCAGCGCTGTTGAAGTAACCGCCGCTGTTCGGCAGAGAGTGTCTTCCGCCGTCAAGGTGGACAACCCTCTGCCCGTCCCGGTGACGTTTGCCATAGATTGCAAAGCGCCCGATGTCAGCGTTCCCTCGCATTTCACCGTTCCTGCGCAGTCGGAGGTAGGCACAAAGCTCATCCGACACGCGCTCCTGTCCCTGCAGCCTTTCTGGGAGCGGGTGCTCTTTGAAGGGTGATGCTCTGCATCATCTGGAGCTGCTTTCCAAGGGTGACAGCTCCCACCTGCTAATAATCTGAAGGGCGAAGCAGCGTGTGAGAATATCCCTAGTGGGAATCGGCCTGCGGTGGTGGAGTCTGCCGTGCTGCCCCTTGCGATACGCTGCCCTCAGGCAGGTCCTTGTCCCACACGCTGCTTATTTCGTGTGGGTATTTTCAGTTTCGAGTGGCTATGCCTCGCCCCACTGGCAGGGTGGTTGCAGCCTGGGATATTTTAGGGAGGGAAGCTTCTGGAATGGTGCTGGAGGAACGGTGCTGTTGGGGACGGTCCCCCAAATGAACTGTCCCCCACACACAGCAGGGCCCTGGCCCAGAGAGGAGCTGAAGTGAGGGAGGGTGCTGGGCTGCCTTCCAGCACTGCCTGAGCACACCAGGGACCGATTTTCCCTGTCTCTGCCTGACCCAGTGGCTTTTTCCCTTCCTTCTTCCCAGGCTGACCTTGTCTTTGAGTACCAGCCCCTGAAAATGGGTGAGAGCACCGGGCGCCTGGTGCTCCAGAGCAGTGACTTGGGCTCTTTCTACTACAACCTGCACCTGAAAGCCACCGTGAGCAAGCCGGAGAAGCCCCTCTACTTCTGCACCACACTGGGCTCTAGTCAGACCATCACCACCAAAATCATGAATTACGCCCGGCAGAAGACAGACTACCTGCTCCAGGTGACCGCAGCCTGCCCTGGGCTCTCGGGGGGGAGGCAGCTCATCCGGCCAGCATCAGCCCTCTCCAGCGAGGGATANGCAGTGACAGGCAAGGGAAAGGGACCCTAGCCAGCACGATGGCAGGGGACCACTGCTTCCTTCCCAAGACGCTGGCTCTGCTTGTGTGACACATCCCCCTCCTTCCCTTCTCTCTCCTCTCCCCCGTACAGACCAACTGCTCCGACTTCCAGACAGACAAAACCATCAGCGTGCCCCCCGCCGGCCCGGGAGGCTCGGAGCTCAGCGTGGACGTGACCTACGAGCCCTGCCAGCTGGGCGAAGCCAGGGCCACGCTGCAGCTCTGCTCCGCGCTCGGCGGGGAGTACAGCATCCCCCTCTTCGGCCTGGCCCTCCCGCCCAAGCCCCAGGGCCCCTTCCCCATCAAGGCCGGCGGTACCACCTCCATCCCCTTCAAAAACATCTTCCTCCAGCCCACGGCCTTCCAGTACACGGTGGAGCACCCGGCCTTCGCCGTCAGGGCCCCCCAGAGCTTACGCTCCAAGAAAACCACCTTCATCGCCGTCTCCTTCGAGGGCGGCCCGGCCCCCGTCACCACCAGGATGGTGGTCTCCTGCCCCCGGGCTGCGGGTCTTCAGGGGCCGGCTGTCTCCTGGGTGTACTACCTCCGGGGTCTCCCCGCTCATAAGTGACCGTTTCTCCCTTTGTTGAGTGCCGGTTTAATTAACCGCGAGGGGGTAATTAAAGGCGCGTGTGTGTGTGGAGAAAGGAGGTGGCGGAGCTTTTGGAATAAGCCTGGCCTCCGCGCCGCTAGGGGGCGCTGCGGGTGTGTGTGTGTGTGTGGGGGTGTGTGTGGCGGCAGTGTCACGTGGGCAGGCCGGCCGCTGTCACGTGACCGCCGGTGGCGG
>VXBL01001365.1:562279-590482 GCA_013400195.1 Aramus guarauna
CCCCCCGCCATGGAGGTGACGCCCCCCCGCCATGGAGCATCCATCACCTGCGCGGCCGCTGCGCGGGCAGAGCTCAGGCCTGCCTTGCGGGGCTCCCCAGGAGAAGGCACCGCTGGCGTGGCCGTGCCCACCCCCCTCTGGCATTCCCCGCCCGTGTTGCCCACCCNTGGGGTGGGAACCGTGTGCTGCAAACGCGGGGGGTGCGTCTGGGCAGCGGAGAACGGTTCATGGGGTGGGCTGGGTGTTTGCTCAGGTACAAAGCTAACGCGGCCAGCCCCTTCTTCCCTTCAAGGCATTTATCTTCTGCTCGTTTTTTCTCTTCTTTACGGGGATAGGTTTTTTGGGGGGGTTGCAGCGATGGGCTGCGCAGCTCTGGCCGCGGGGACGCTTCGGTAACTGCCCCTTGGCCGCTCTGCGGGACGATGCTCCTTATCTGCCCCGGGGGATTTACAGTTTCGTGCTTGGCTTATACCACCCAAAGTCTGATCTGGGGATCAGCCAGGGAGCTGGAACCCCGATTTGGGAAGGGTATAAGGAGAAGGAAGGTAAGAGCCGACCCTTTCTGCAGAGATACAGGTTTAGATCAGCTTAAACCCCCAAGAGAATGGCCCCAGCAGCCCCTGTCCCGCGTCTCGCTGCCTCTCGGGTACCTCCTTGTCCTCTGCCCGGTACCGCGGGAGCAGCTCCCGCTGCCCGCGGACCCTCCGACGCCGCGCGTTGCTTTTTTTTTGCTGCCTTTCGCCTTGTTACTTGAATCTTGAGCCCTTTAAGCTTTGAAAGCGAGTCTGTAAAGTTATTCCCGTTCAAGCAAAGCTCTGTTTGTTAAATCTAGGCGGTAAAAAGGCGGTCCGCACTGCTCGAGCTTAGGGTGGGATCGGAGATGGAGCCGTTTGGGTCAGGCTGCTCCTGTCGCTGGACTCGGCTGCGGAGTGGGGAGAGCAAGTGGGGGGCTGCGTGATGTCCCCAGGGACAAAGGGGATGGCTGCTTTGCTCGGAGCTGGTTGGGAATAGAGCTGGTATTAATCGGTTTGGGGGGAAAAAGTTTGTAAGTGTTTTTTATAATGATTTTCCCGGATTATAAAGTGGATGACTGGCTGCTAGGAGAGGGTAGCGTGAGATTTAGCGTAGCCTTGAAAAAAGAAGCCTATGGAATTAGGTAGCGGAAGCTTTTGCGCCTTCGTCGAAGGTGAAGGTAAGGATCCTCGCTTAGGCTGAGCTGCGAGGTCTGCGTTAGGGGCAGAAGCCAAAGAGGAAAATAGGAAAACAGTGCTGCATTGGCCGGGAATCGAACCCGGGCCTCCCGCGTGGCAGGCGAGAATTCTACCACTGAACCACCAATGCTCCAGCTGCCTGCACAGCTGCCTGCACAGCTGCCTGCACAGCTGCCTGCACAGCTGCCTGCACAGCTGCCTGCACAGCTGCCTGCACAGCTGCCTGCGGCTCCTCTGGACGAAGAGCTGGGGCTGAAGGGCCGGTCAGGCAACGGGGGACCTTGAAAGGACTGCGTAGGCTGGAGTTGGGGGTACAGGTTTGTCTTCGTTTAAGCGCGGCTGACGCGTTAAATACCTCCGGGTAACGAGCTCCCGGTTTCTGGGGAGGAGCAGGTTTCGTGTGCGGAAGCCTCGTTGGCTTTTTCATTAAGATTTGCGCTGTGTAGTGGTATATTTTAAAAACAAAGCGGTACACCAGCCGAAGCAACACGCCGGTGGCTGCAAGGGTCTAAAATCTTGGCGCTGGGTGTGCGTCCGGTGGGAAACGATTCCCCGCGGAGCCACCAGCACCCCTGGTGCGTGCCGAGGGGTTCTCCGCTGCCGTCTTGTGCCGCGTCGGGGGTAAACTGGGAGTTTGCGAACGGTGTGGGAGGCTGCAGGCTGGGAGCAGCAGGAGGGCAGTGAGCCGCTGTTGGAGGCGAGCGGGGAGGAAGGGAGAGCTTTGGCTTCGCTTTTGGGTTCCCTAAGCGTTCCTGGTTTCGGTACCGCTTTCTTTGGCGTTTGCAGCCAAAAACCCACCCCCCTGCCCCCCCCGGTTACTTTCCTCTTCTCTCCCCAGGCTGGTGCGAGAGTTCGTGGCTCAGAACAACACGTCTCAAATCAAACACGTGATCCAGATCCTGTCGCAGGAGTTCGCGCTCTCCCAGCACCCGCACAGCCGCAAAGGGGGGCTCATTGGCCTGGCCGCTTGCTCCATCGCCCTGGGCAAGGTACGTGCGGGTGGGTTTTTTCGGCTCACGGGTGGGTTTTTTCGGCTCGTGCAGGTTGCGGCGGGAGAACCGATGGTTCGTCCCGGGTCAGCGCGATGGGGAGGCTTGGGCTGGCCGCCCCGCAGCTCCCCGGCTCCCTCCCTGCGTTGCAGGTCTGTTCATCGAGCGGTTGAGTTTCCCCAACACACCCAGCCGCGTCCTTTGGGTACAGGGCTGCTTTGCGGCCTGGGTCGCGTCTTGGAGCTCCCCAGGCGTGGTTTAAACGCGTCTGTCTGTCCTCTGCCTCCGGAGACTCGCTAGGTCGAGTGCTAATTAGCGTCAGGCTGAGCTAGCAGCTTTCCGTCGGGCTGGCAGAAGTTTTGTTCGCTGAACGCGTGGATTACCCGGTCTCGTTCTGGAGGTGTTAGATCGATGCCTCTTCTACAGGATGATTTCTGTCCTAGTTGAGGGCTTTATGACTGTCCTCTCGTTAACAAGAACGTGCTCGCTCCGTTGCCTCCAGGGCCGTGCCAGCGCGTCCGGATCCTCGCGGAGGGGAGCACGGACTCCCTCGGGCTTTTGAAAGCTCCTGCCGGGGAAGGGCGCGTGGTAAGGCGTACGTCAAAGAAAGCAGAGGGCTCGGGGAAGAGCGGGCTGCGCTTGTTAGAAGAGATAGATTTTAATTCATTTATTTTTAATTCAGGACACGCCGTGGTAACGATCGGTTTGAGCAGGTGCTTTGAAGCCTGAGGGCTTTTACCTTAATTACCTCTACTCTGGCAGCCAGAGGCTTCTGAGCAGCGCTCCTGTCCTCGTCCTCTAGTTAAAACACAGAACCTCTTTGCAAAGCCCTCGTCCCCGGGACAAGCGATGTTCTGCTCTGCCCTCAGCCCGGGCACAAATCCGCCTTCTCCTCCCGCACAGCGTGGGCACGGGCACTCGGCGCTGCCGGTGCGGCTGGCTCTGGGGGCTGGAGTAGTTTGTGTTCGGTGGCCTTGGGGCACTGATAAAACCCAGAGTTCAACTCTTTAATCTGCTGCTCTGCTCGTTGTTGATTTTCTGGCTGCGTCCTTTGCTAGACGCTTAGGAAAGGTTTCCCCGAAGTAGGGCTTTTTGGCTTCAGAACAAGCCGACCTCCTGCCTCCACCTCTGGATCGGTCCGAAATTCCTGCTGCGCCGGTGAATCCTTAAGCAAAATTCGTTTGGGCTGGGGGGCGGCCGCGTTAACGACTATTTGCTTGCGGGCAGCGTCAGGGTCGGCGTAGCGTGGCTCTCCCACAGTCCAAAAGGACGAACTTTGGCGCGTAAAACGAATTTTCGCTGGGAATCAGAGCCCTGCAATCGCTTCATCCAACAAATTGCGTCCAGCTTAACTCCTCCAGCGGCGGCAGCTCCTCGACCGTAAGCAGCTGCGCGGGCTGAAGCTGTTCCTTTCCCGGTAGCTGGGACCGCGGTTGAGTTGGTGTTTCTGGAGACAACAGGGCAGGAAGGTGCTTTGGGGACCGCCGCTCGTCTGTATCTTACGAAACCTGTATCGCCAGCCCCTCCACGCTGCCCAGCTCCTGACGGAGCAAGGAACAATTTGGCAGCTTGTTCGGGTGATTCTCGCCGTTTCTGAGGGATGAAATTCAACAATTTCAGCAATAAAATTCAAAATTCCTTAATAAATCCTGTCCGGCGTAGGTGCGCGAAGCCATCACGGGCCTGAACGCTTCCGTGGTGCCCGCGTGCTCTGCTCTGCTCAGCACCATCTCTCCCCGGTCCCTGCGGCACCGTCCCCATCTAACCCCTCTCCCCGCTCCGCCAGGACTCGGGGCTCTACCTGAAGGAGCTGATCGAGCCGGTGCTGACGTGCTTCAATGACGCCGACAGTCGGCTGCGGTACTACGCGTGCGAGGCCCTCTATAACATCGTCAAGGTGGCCAGGGGCTCCGTCCTCCCCCACTTCAACGTGCTCTTCGATGGCCTCAGCAAGGTAAGAAGGTTCCTCTCAACCCCCGTGTGTTGGGTTTGTTTTGTTTTATTTTATTTTTTTTCCTATGCTGAAGAAGCAAGACTTGTTCTCTAGTCCTCATTTTCTCTGGGTCAAACAAACCGAGTTGCCCAAGCTCTTTTTTTCCAAATAAACTGATTTTCTCTGAACCAGGGCAGGTCTGAAGGACCAAACGAGCATTTTCTGCAGCAGCACGGCCGCCTGTGACGGATGCTGGCGTTCGCTGTACGCTACCTTGTCCTCTGCCCTCACCTCCAGGATGCGTTTTCCCGCTCCTTCTTGAGCGGTATGAGGAAATGGGGCCACAGGAGAGGTGGTTCTGCAGTACCGCGGCTTCGTGGGGTCCGTAGGGTCAAAACCACGGCTACGCACGCCTGTCTCCGCAGCTTGTCACGGGAAATTTGTATTTCTCTGCCGCTTGAGAGCGTGGCTGCTGGCCCAGGAAAACCTGCGTAGCTGGGGGAGGTGCTGGGTGCTTGATGTCCCCCTTAGGAGGTCTCTCGGGAGAATTTGTTGGAGCGTAACGAGGAGTTGGAGATACAGGGGCTTCTCCGTGCGCGTCCCTGTAATGCCGAAGGAGAGCAACAGTCCTGGGAGCCGGCTGGGAGCTCCGCTGCGGAGCGGGGAGCAGACCTGGGACCCGCTGCTACAATGGTGCTTGTTTCTGTTGTTCACAGCTGGCTGCTGATCCTGACCCGAACGTCAAAAGCGGCTCCGAGCTCCTCGATCGGCTCCTCAAGGTATATATTTTTTATTTTTTTATTTTTTTTTCCCCCACCGGCTCCGGTTAAGAATCCTCTGTGCAGGCTGCAGGCACGTCCTGGCCGGGAACGTGTCGGCCCCTGAGGTTGCAGCTGCTAAAACCGTCCCAGCTCAGTCCTGTGGCTACTGTCAAAACGCTTCTTTCTCTCACCGAGCGTAGAGTCTGAGGTCGAGGGTCTGCCGTGGTCCCTGGGTTTGAGGGGCCGGTGCGTTATCGCGCTGCCACGCGTGCGTTCAGCTCCCGGGAGCCGGCTGTCTGGGGAAGCAAGGTTTTAGTCCGAGTGGGTTTGCAGCCCCGTCCCAAGCAGCAGAAGGGCCGTTCCTCTGCTTTTCCTCCCTTCCCTAAGCGAGGAGCGATGCGAGAGAAGCTGCTCTGCCGCCGCTTTGGAGCGGGAGGGGCTGGGCTCCTCTTCTGCCTGCCGATGGGTTTTTACTCTCCAGACCTCCCAGCTCCTTCTCTGCTCCTCAGAGGCGAGTGGCTCCCTGCGGGTCCTGCCCTCGCTCCTCCTCGTTAGCGCAGCAGTTAACGCGGTCCCCGCATCGCCCGCCGCAAACCTTCCAGCCGCGAGATCTGCTGCACCGCGCTGGTACGAGAGGCTTGACCGTGCGGCAAAATCCGCCGAGCGCGTAGGAAGAGCTTTAAAGGAAAGCCAGGGGACTCTCCCACCCCTGACACGTGCGGTTACATCAAAGGCGCTTGCTCGTGTGTGCAACGCACCACCGAGGCGTGAATCAGAGAAGCTCCTTGTTCGTCTTCCCCCTGTCCGGCCGGGCCGGCACGCAGCAGGCAGGAGCCTCCGTCTCTGCGTCCCGCTCAGCCTTGGTCCCTGCCCGAGGGGAATTACTCGTTCATCGCCTGGATAAACCTCATGATTCCTTCTCCCCGGGTCTCCTGACCCGCAGACGCACGCGTCAGCTGCTTGTCATCTTTTTCCTGTCACGTGCCTTAAAAAAAGGGGGTGGATGCGTGGGCGTGGGGTGGTGGCCATCCCTCCTGACACCCTCTGCTTGGGCTCTGCAGGACATCGTGACGGAGAGCAACCAGTTCGACTTGGTAGGCTTCATCCCGCTGCTGCGCGAGAGGATTTACTCCAACAACCAGTATGCACGCCAGTTCATCATATCCTGGGTAGGAACTCCAAAATACCGTCACCCGTCAGCATCCCGTGTCCGGGCAAAGCACAGATATTTGTGGGCATGTGTGAACTCAGGCACCTGAATTTACTTGGGCAGGTTTTTTTAAGCCAGCGGAGTTTTTCACCCGCTTCTTTACAACGCCGGGTCCCTGTCACCTCGCCGTTGCGGGGACGTCAGATTGCGCTTCGGCCAACCTGGTTTGGGACTTTGCACGCTGAGTTAGAAAGTACGGTCTGAGCGTTGCTTGTGTAAATAGCTACGCTGTGGTGGAGGGGTCACAGTCGCCCGAGGGACCGTGCCAGGGTGCTTTCCATCACGGAGGGATGTTGCTCTGGCTTCTTTCCGAGATGGACAACTGCACGCTGTCCTCTTGTCCTTCTCCCCGTCCCACGCAGACGTCCACGCTCAGCTCTGAATTCCTTCGTACCGCACCGTATTTGTGCTGGTGATGTTAGTTACCTTCTCCGAAACCTCTCTCTCCTCTTTCTTATCTTCCCCTGAGCTAGATCCTGGTCTTAGAGTCTGTGCCTGACATCAACCTCCTGGATTACCTGCCAGAAATCCTGGACGGGCTCTTCCAAATCCTGGGAGACAACAGCAAGGAGATACGGAAAATGTGAGTGTGGAGGCTGGCCGGGTGCGGGGGCTGCGTCTTGTTCATCGTCTTCATTTGTTTGCACCTCTTCTGGATAACGGCAGCAAAACCCCACGTGCGTGGTGGGAGACGCCGCATCTGTCTGGCTTGGTCGATGGATCAAAGCGTCCTTGGCAAGGGCCTCCCTTCCCTTGCCGTGGCTGCGGGGGGGGGACACGCCGTGGCCCGTTTGTGCTGGGGGATGAACTGTTCTGGCTCGGTTCAGCCCTTGTGCCCGGCATCGGAGCTGTACGGGCTCACGTGTGGTTCTGGGATGGGGTGTGAGCTCGGTGAACGGGCGTGCGAGCATCTCTCGGCAAGGCAGAGCACCGACCCAGCGATTCCTGGGTGCGGGAGAGGAGGGAGCATTGCGAGCTCGCTCTTCAGATCCGTTGCTGGTGTCAAGACCGAGGGACCTCCGGAAACTCAGGAGCGGCTGGGTGTTCTCAGGGAGGTCGGGGCATCTTGGCTCCTCGCACCGGGAGACAGTAACTGTTTTGTAGGGCACGCCGAAGTGGTGAGACTGGCCTGGGTCTATCCCACTGCCAAGCCCTTCCAAATCCTCTTTGTTTCCTGGTATCTACGTGTTGAGAGACAAGCGGTGAAAGCTCTGGGATCATCTGCGCATCCCCCCCCGCCTCGCTCCTCCCCTGCTCCCCATCCCAGGCACACGTTGAACTCAACGAAGCCTTAGGGGAGTTGTGGGGAGCTCCGGGGCCTCCATCCTCGGGGTGCTGTGCAGTCTGCCTTGGGGCAGGGCGAGCTGCTCAGCCTCCTCCTTCCTGGCCCTACGCCGGTGCAGAGGCACGCCTGCCACGTCACCAGCGTCCTTCTTACGGAGACACGTAGGAGGTCGGTCTCCATCGCGTTGGAGCGCTGACCGGCTGCTCTGCCTCTCTGCAGGTGCGAGGTGGCTCTCGGGGAGTTCCTCAAGGAGATCAAGAAGAACCCCTCCAGTGTCAAGTTTGCAGAAATGGCCAATATCCTGGTGATCCACTGCCAGGCGGCGGGTGAGTGCGCAGGACTGAGCCGTAGCATCCAGGTCTGTAGTACCAGCCAGGAGTTTTCCAGTGGGCTCGTCACCAGCTTGCACACTTGTCCTTTTTTTTTTTGCCATCACGCGTGCAAACCCTGCTGAAAAGGGGGGGACCGGTAGCTCTCCTGCAGTTGACACTGCTGATCCCTCAGACCCCATATGAGTCTGGCATCTTCTTGAAGCAAAGATGCCTGAAATTAAAACTCCTGGCTATGGGAGGGCACTTTTGGTTGTCCAGCACGTCTAGAAGGATCTCCTTAACCTTTGGTGGCACTGGGTGCGTAGGCAGGATGGTTAAACGCCACGTGCCAGGCGCTTGGCGTTACCGCTGCGCTGTAGTTCCTGGTGGCAGCGGGTTATGGTGCTCCTTGAGCTTAAACCGCTCTTTAAACGTTGGGTTTCTTGTAAGACAGAAGAGTAGAAATAGATCACGACTGCTTGCTTTGATTAAACTGACGCCCAATGAATTTATACTGTTTTAGCCTAAAATCTGGCCTTGGATCAGCTGGCTGTGCCAGCGGTGCTCCCGGAGGTTAATAAACCCCCAGCTCCAGGAGCGATGCTTGACCCGGACGCACAACTGCTACGGGTGTGACGGAGCAAACGTCCTTGAAGCTTGACAGAAAACTTGTAAATGAGGAAAACTGGATTGTGGATTGAACTGGGTTAACTCTGAAACCTAACGATTGCTGCAGATTCAGGTCTTGTCTGTCTGCTCCGGGACTAAACTGTCCCAGACGCGGCTCTGCCAGGACTGGTGACTACGGATGGCGCAGAGGCAGCTCTCTGCTTGCAGGTGGTCCTTGCCCTGAGGGGTTTGCTCCGCCGCCAGCGCCGTCCTTTCCCTCAGCTCTGCTTGTCTCCTGTCTTCCAGATGACCTGATCCAGCTGACGGCCATGTGCTGGATGAGGGAGTTCATCCAGCTGGCTGGCCGGGTGATGCTGCCTTACTCCTCGGGGATCCTGACTGCCGTCCTGCCGTGTCTCTCCTACGACGATCGCAAGAAGAGTATCCTTGTAACTCCGAGCCACTCCCGTTCCTGCTACAGCAACCCACAGGGAACCGCCTGTTTCCTGCCCCTGGGACGCAGGAGAGGGCCAGGAGAAGTCCTCCCACCAAATCCTAAAAGCCGCGCTGGTGCTCCGGACGTGAGGGGGGTTGCAGTAGCTGGGCTGGGGCAGCCTTGGTGGGGCTGCGGTGGCTTCTCCGTGGCTGGCCGGATCCGGCACCTAGGACTGCGTGTTCCTTACACTGCCTCCGCTCAGACATCAAGGAGGTGGCGAACGTGTGCAACCAGAGCCTGATGAAGCTGGTCATCCCAGAGGACGATGAAATGGATGAGGCCAAGCAGTCGATGACCCTACCGGCAGAGCCCGCCTCGGAGGAGTCCCTCTCCAAGCCAGAAGCGGCATCCAGCGGTGAGTCCCTGTTGGTCCGAGCGAATAAGAGGTGTGAGGAAGGTCGAGGGAAGGTCCTCAAGAGAAGTTCTTGAGTTGGTTTGGTGTCGTGGGGCAGCTCTGGGACCTCTGTGCTTTCTTTGAGCCTTGGAGTCCTGGTTTAGAGGTGATCCTCTGCTGAGACAGACGGGTTTGGTGCTCTCCATGTAGCAGGGTCACTGGTCTGGCCTGGAGCAAGCATCCCCATCCCTTCGCTGCGCTTCACTTCAACTTAGTCATTAAGTTGACCTGAAAAAGATCATTTTGAGTTAAACGTTTAGTGTCCGCTGCATAACGTGGGAGGAGAATGGCCCACCTGTCCTGCGGTGGTTTGGGAGGAGCTACCATCACCCAAAGGAGAGCTCGGAGAGCTGGGTTAGTCCTGGGAGAGCATCAGCACGTGCGTGGAGGATGTCCGTGTCGGGGAAGGGCAGAGAACAGAAAAGGGAAGAATTTTGGGTCCTTTCTAAATTCACGGTGCTCTTGAGACTGTTGTGTGGGTATCATCCCGTTCCTAAAATTTCCAGAACAGAAAAGGCAAAAGGTTGCAAGCGTGATGGGGCAGGCCTGGAAGAATGTTGAAGTGAGGAGAAGTTACACGGAGAAGGTCCTGGTGGACCCATGCCTGAAACCAGCAGCAGCTTTACCCTCCAGCGTCCCTTTGCTGTTGCCCTGGGGTGACTAAACGCTACTTCTGGCGCATCTTTGTTGTCCGGGCACCTGAAATACGTGTAACGATTAAATCGTGTGGGCTAATCCGTTTTATTCTTCTGGGGCTGCGCGTTCAGCCCGGCGCTTTTCCGCAACGTGTCCGCGAGCGGCTTTTGGGGAATCCTGCCGAGAGAGGGAGCGAGAAGGTGAGAATTATCGGGCTTGGAGGGTTTTTGTGTGCAGGGGAGGAGAGGAGGCAGGGAGCTGCCTGGAGCAGCGTGCGGGACAGGCAGGAGCAGGCAGGAGCAGGCAGGGCGTGCAGGCAGCGTGCAAGGCAGCATTGGTGGTTCAGTGGTAGAATTCTCGCCTGCCACGCGGGAGGCCCGGGTTCGATTCCCGGCCAATGCAGCAGCTTTTTTTGGAAGGGATGGAGAGGAAAAACGTAACACCGTAGCACAGCAATGAAATGTTTTCTTTTCGTAGTCCCTATTTATCCCGAGAATACCTCCTTTTATTAAACCCTATTACAGAAGAGCTTTTAATCTCTTTAATCTCTCTCCCTTTGGGGTCAGACTGCACCTTGAATTAGGCAGGATCCGATAAACCCGGGATGCTTTTGCATCGCAAACCCTCAGCTCCGCTCCCTGGTCGCGCCGCTGCGGCGGTGCCGCTGCGTGCCTGAGTAGAGGCTGTCGGCACGAGTGGCCGTTTATCCTGCCGTGCTTTGTCACCCTGCTCGTAAGACCCAGTTTTAGCACAGGGCAGAGGGTGAAAAGCTGTTTGGGTCGCTTGGCTTCCGCCTGGGGTCATGCCACAGGAGATCTGGCCAGGTGGAGATGTCCCAGGTTGGATTCAGCCTTTCCTGCGCTTGTGCGGTATCTGTCGCGTTGAAATGTGGACGATGGAAGCCTGAGCTCCTTCTCTGAGAGCGGCTGAAGCCTTCAGAAGGATGGCTCTGGGTCTCCGTTACGGAGCAGGAGCCCCGGCTCGGGGCAGAGGTCTGAAGCTGTGCAGCCTGGGTTGTGCGGGGTAGGTGCAGTCCTGCACTGCCTTCGTCCGGTACCTTTGTCCAGCAACGGGGAAGACCGTGACGAGGGGGGTAAAAAGCTCACTGCAGGCAGAAGGGGTCCTGAGGGAGCCTCAACCCGTGGCTGGTGATGTCTTTGCAGAAGGTCCTGCAGCTCTCCAGCCTCCCGGTCCTGCTCTCCGCCTTCCCGCTCATTCCACTAATTGCAGCTCCCTTTTATCTGCCCCCAGGCTCTCTGGATGCGTCGGGTGACTCCAACTTCAGCAACAGCAGTGTCTTCACGATAACCAGGTAGGGTCTGTCGGTTGCTTCAGGGGGGCTTGAGAAGAAGGGAAGGCTTCTTGGGGTACGGACGATGACTGAGAGATGCTGACAAAGCTGAGGGAAGGGATGGTCTGGGCTAGAAAGCAGCTGGGGTCTCCTGGGTCACGGTGGGGTGGGTGACTGGGGATGCTCTAGGAGTTGACCGCTTCTCTCATGGGTTTGCACCAAAATGCCTTGACTTTATGGTACGCTGAGGCGTTTGGACCCCGGGGAGACCTTGCAAAGCCCCCCAGGGAGGTCTGGTGAGGCAGCGAGCGTCCGTGCACTCGGAGTTGCGCACCTCGCCTGTCTACGAGAGCCGTGGGTTGGGGGTGAAGGCGGGGAGAAGGTCGTCGCGGTTATGGCTCTTCTAGCTTGGCCAAAATAGGAGGCGTTTGGTTCCCTCCTGCCCTCGCAGAGGAGTGGTGGTAGAGGAGCAGCGGTGAGAAGGTGCTAGGTGAGCCGTCTGGGGCTGGCAGAATTGTTCGGCGAGTGCTGGCCCTGCTGCAGTCCTGGCAGCCCACCACGGCACGGTGCTGTGGGGCTGTGCCATCCAGCTCCAGCTGCCGGAGCGGCGAGAGGTCTCTGCAGCGTCCCCTGCCAGCCCGTCCCCTGCCAGCCCGTCCCCTGCCAGCCCGTCCCCTGCCAGCCCTGCGTGGCATTAGTCAGCCCAGCGCCCGCGGAGAGCAGCTCCGTGCCCAGCACGATCTCCCGATACCTCGCTTAAATCCTCTCTCCTGCAAACACACGTTTCTTCCCATCCAGCTGTCGGCGAACCTGGGGACAAATCTTTCCTTTCCTCCTGCTGCCTGCGGTCCCTTTTCTCGGACGTCGTCATTTCCAATGCTTTTACTGCGCTGATGCGTACGTTTATTTGTTGCCGTGCTCCCCAAAATAGGATGCGTTACTCGGTGCATCCTCCCAGCCAGGCTGTGACGCGTGATGCCCAGCGTGATGCATCCCAGAGCAGAGCAAGCGTCAGCTTCTCAGGTTGATGGTCTGGTCCCCTCCGTTCCTTTTTTGCGCTCCTGCGAAGCCCAGAAACTCCCTCGTCTTAATAACGCCCTTAATTTTTTCCTCTCTCGCAAGTACCGATCTTTTCATTTGCACCTCGGTTTCGGTTTATGACTGTTAAATGGTTTTCCCTGGCTTGCCTGCGATCGCTGCATCCTGGCCCTGCTCAGCCCTTAAAATTTAGCGGGAGGAGAAGTGGGTGAAGGTAGAGCTGAAATTGGGAAGGGACAGGAAAAGGAGAGGTGCTGACTCGAGGAGGACGAGTGAGAACCGTGTCTTTGTGCAAGCTCTTCTTGCAGCGGGGGGAGAGAGGGGGTTGAAGACAGAAGCAGGGAGAGTCGAGTCACTTGGTCACAGCGTCACCGCGAGCCGGGAGGAGAACGGCTGCCGGAGCCCCAGGCGCCGGGGAAAACCATCCGGGACAGCAGGCGAGACCCTTCGCGTCTCTGAGACCCGGCTTTACAGAGGGAATTGTTCTTGAGCCCGTTTAAACAGGAGAGGCCGGGCTTTATGCTGGACTTTACCTGCCCCGAAGCCCGTTTTCCCCATCCTGCCTGACCTCTCTGCTGGTCCAGCGCTGGGACCTGGAAGATTTTCGCCGTGGCACCCGTTGCGGGGTGCTGGCACGGGGCTGGGGGGGCTGTACGTGGCCGGGAGGAGCTCTGGACGTCTGGCCTGGTGCTCAGGCTGTCTGGCTCGGCTGGGGGAAGGCGAGAGCTGGCACCTGTACCGGGCTGCAGCCGTAATTCACGCTGGGGAGCAGGCAGCTGCCTGCGCGCTGAATGCCCGCTGGGTGTCAAGACAGGACCGCGGGAAACCGTTGCAGTGCTTTGAAAAGCTGGAAAGCCCGCAACCGGAGGAAGTTGCAGCTGCCTTTTAAGATGAAGTCACTCTTTGCTCGTGTTTTCGTTCGCTTCCCCCCACCCCACCCCTTCCCAGCCTTCCTCTCCCTGCTTCCCCCAGTCTCCCCCGGCGAGGGAGTGATGGAGCGTGGCCCCGCGCCAGGCGTCCGGCTCTCACGCCCCCTTCTCCTGCCCTCCCCGCGCGGACGTCTGCGGAGGGACAGCGCTGCAGCGGCGGTGAAAGGAGGAAGACCTCGGTCAGCAGAGGCGGAGGAGCCCGGCATCCGCAGAGGGATGTTTTCCATGAAGATGCCATCCAAGAAGATGACGAGGGCTGGATGCTGGGCAGATGGATGCTGGGCGCGTTCCTGTGGCCACAAACCTACCCGCACACACCCCTCCTGCTCCTGAAACGTGCTGTTGGTGATCTAAGAGTGCCTCCGGGGTAATTGTCAGCTTCCCGGTGGCATTTGCTAGGAAACGGGGACCGTGTCTGTGCCGGGACAGAAAGTGGCTCCCGGCAGAGCCCGGGTGCACAGGGCTGGAGGGGCTCCCCGTGCAGGTGGTGGGGGTCCCTGCTTCCAGCTTCTGCAAAACCCCGTCATTGGAAGCGGCCCAGAGGGGCTGGAGCCTTCCCGTGGCCCAGCGGACCCTGCAGATGCTGCGATGGCTGGGGTGAGCCCAGCTGAGGGGGGGGGTGGAAGCGTGGCTGCTGGAGCAGAGCCCAGGCTTCCTTCCCTCCGTCCGAGCTGCTGCGGGAGAAGATGCAGACATCTGTCCTGCGTCGTTGGACCAAACCCCCTGCAAAGAGCCTTTTAAGTTCTTGTGGCTGCGTCGGTGTTTCACTACAAGACCTGGATGGTTTGGGACAACTTCCTAACCGTGCTGCCTGGGTTCAGCGTAGGGGAGTTGGACAAGGGATGGGACCACGACGGCTCACCCAGCTAGAGGAGGGAGATGGGGGCTCCATCTGGTCCTTCCTGATGGAAGGAAGGCTGCTTGTTTTGGCTGCTCTTCAGCAATACGTGGACACGTAAAGCTGCTTGCGGCTCTGCGGAAAGGGTGAAACTGCTGCCGCGTGGCTAAATTGCCCGAGGCTGCGTTTAAATCGGAGTTTTAAACGTGGTAGTTAGGACTTAGTACAAAGCTAAAATTGCTGCTGCTTGTTCCGTGGTGGAAGTCGCCGTAGCCCCGTGCCCAAAGCCCGACCCGCCTTTGGGGGGTGCGTCTGGGGAGCTCAGCGAGGTGATGAACGCTTGGGTGGAGGTTAGGGTGGTGCTGGGTGCCCTGCAGCACCCAGGGGACGGTTGGGCGAAGGCAACACGATGACTTGCTTTGAGCTCGTGCACCAAGCCTGCCTTGGAGTCCTGTTCTCCAGCAGCTTGTCTGGCGGAGTCTGCCTCGCTGAGGCTTTCGGGTCCGGGGTGTCCTCTTGGGGAGGCTCCCACTGCCCTTCTCACGGTCATCTGCAGCTCGTTGGGCTGGATGCCTCTGCCCAGACCTTAGCCTCATCGCTTCGCCGGGAGATCAGCCCGCGCCGGCGCCGCGGGCACTTCCAGTGCTCGGAAACCGCAGCGAGCAGAAGGAAGCCGAGAGCATCGAAATGAGAGCGATGGAGGACGAGGAAGCGACAGCTTGCGGGACCGATAGCGGAGAAGAGCTATTTACCTCCCGGCCGCTGGCTCGAGCCCGTTGAGCAGCACAGCTGCCAGCCCGTATGGGAGCTGCCCTTGTGACTTGGACCACAATGAAAGAACCGGGATATTTCCACCCTTGGCGAGGCTGCTTTGCTGGGTCCGCTTAAAGGCTAGAGCCTGGCCTAGACCTTAACCTTGTCTGAAAAATGGGGTCAGGAAAGCAGCTGGCCCGGGCGAGAGGCCAGGAGGGAGATGACAGCTCAGGCGCTGGCAGAGAAAAGGCGACTGCTGAGGAGAGAGGTGGCAGAAGCCCTTGAAGAAAGGGGAGAAATGAGAAAATGAGTTGATAAGGGACACGGGGCGGAAAACACGGCTGTGGGTTGGACGCGGTGGGGAAGCGAGCTCCGTTCCCGTGCTGGAGGATGCTTTCTGAGATGGGGGGGGACGTGCTGGGCGGTGGGTCTCCTGCCCCACCGCTCAGCTTGAGCGCAGGGTACCGCTGCCCGGAGGTGGGAGCCTGGTACGACCCCCATCACTGCTCAACTTGCCCTCAAAACACGTTCTCGCTGTCACAGGCGAACCACGGAGGCGGCGCCAGTGCCGCCGCGTTCATCCTCCGGAGGAGAATCTGGGGTAGTGGGTTAGATGGAAGCGATTGCATCTGACATCTGCCCTGCCGCAGATGCCGGCGCTGGGAGCCAACGTGGCGGGCCCAGAGGATCGCATTAACGCAATGCCATTATCGCTGCTCCCGCTCCGCGCTGCCCGGGGATTAAGGAGAAGCCGGGGCGAGCTGCGAGCTCGTTTTGGAGCTGCAGCCATGGCAGCGATCACCCTGCTCGGCTGCTGCCCTCCCCCAGAAAGGCAATCCGGTGCCGCTCCATCTCCGAGGCAAGAGGAGGGCGGTCGGTGGGAGGTTTGTGGGATTTTTAAGCCGAATTTCACGTCTTTCAACCGACCTCTTGCCTTTCAGGGTGATGCCCTGATTTTGTACTGAGTAAACGAGCTGCTTCTCCGCTGGCAACCCCCCTAAAAGGTTTATTTCGGCGGACCTGGGGTGAGCCTGGCACGGCCAGCCGCCTCCTGGGGCCAGCGCGGGTGGATTTTGGCACGAGCGACCCGGGCTCCGCTCCCGTGCGGGTGCCGCATCACTGAAGAAGGGGTTTTCATGAACCACTCGACGATGTCGCGGCCATCTCCGAACGGTCCAGCTTCACGCACTGCTCCTCTACATCATCCTTTCAGCTGCTCCCCTCCAAAAATGCACGATACCCCGAGGTTTTTCCCCTCATCCTCTGCAGGCGATGGTGTATTTTGGCACGGAGATGTAATCAGGTCGAGGATTCGTGCTCCTCTTCGGGTGGGTGGCAGGCTGCGCAGCTGCAGCGGGAGCTGGTTTTGCTGGAGAACCAGATACGGGGCTGTTTCGGGCTGGCTTACGTCGCCTGGGACGCTGCTCCCTTGGACATCCCCTCTCCCAAACTCCAGGTCCCTCCTTCCCCTTGGTTCTGCACGTCTGAGCGTTTGGCCCTCGGCGGTTGTTTGCAACATCAAAGCGCGACTTAGTCCGACCCGAAATGCAATTTGCAGCCCCCGGCATCTGTTACGTGAGACAGATCAAGCAGTCAGATATCTGCAGGGCTGCGAGGGGCCGCAGCCTCCTCGTCTCGCCCTTGCAATGCGTGTCCTGGGGAAGATCAAATCCTATTAAGCCGCAGCTCTACTTGCAAATTATACCGTGAGAAATCTGCCCCTTAGGATTTCTTATCAAACGAGATGCAGAGCAGCTCTGCGGGCGCTGGAAAAATCGTCGGGAGTCTGGTCCAGCTTTGAATAATTCAGTATCCTGGGTAGGACAGGAGTGACTTAGCTCTTCAGTGTAGCTAAATCTTGGAGGTCTGGTCCAACCATCTCTGGTCCAGCCATCTCTGGTCCAACCATCTCTCCTTAACCTTGTTCTCCTGCAGCAGGTACTTCCCACATCCTTGGTGTTGAGGAGGTGGGAAACCATCAGGTAGACTTCAGGATCACAAACAGCACAAAAAAAAAATGTCGTAGCGTGACTTCCTCTGTGTTGGGATCTCCTGTCCTGGTGCTGGTCTCAACTGTTTGGGGAAAAACTGGGGACTTTTTCACCATAGGAAGAGCTAAGGGTCTGCAAACTGTGGGTGTTAGAAAAGAGGCAACGTCCTGGTGAGCTAAGGGAGTTGTTTGCTTTCTTCCCTTGTTGATGCCCAAGAGTTACCCTCATCTTTTGGGAGACAAGGTGATGTACTCAAGGCAGCCTTGTAGCAGAAAGCAGCATCCCAAAAGGGCTGCCAGCCAGGGCCCCATCTGCAGTCCTCGGCACGAGTCCGCTGGGAGTAGCGGAAACTGGATGTCCTCACCTGGCTGGGTGACACACTAGTGGAGTTGGAGGACACGTGGGTTGATGTTCCCTGGAGATGTTTGCACTAGTAAAACTTGAATGGGAGTCGGAACGCATTTTATGGATCTCTAGTTTTTGAACCCCAAACCTGGTGACTGCAATACAGGCCAGTTTCTCAACCCAGCCGTGGTGCCAGATTCATCTAGCGCGGTGTCTTGTCACGCGTAGGTACCAGCTGTTTTGGGAAAGTGGTAAGCCTTGAAGCCCGGGAGATTTCTGTTGGTTTCCAAACCAAGTTTTTGGTGAGTTGCAGTATGTCTCGTCGTGCTTCCCCGCCTCGTAACGCCAGTCAGAAGCTACCTATGCCACGTGGGCGAGCCTGGCCGTGCCCAGCCATGACCAAGCCTGGAGCTTGCTTCCTGGCTGTCATAACTCTTGAAAACTTGAGCATGGATCTTGGGTTTGCCATCAGCAGTTCTGGATGCAGAGAAGCAGCAATGTGGGTGGCCAGGCTGAGTGGGGCAGGAGCAGGCCAAGGGGACAGTTGGGGTTTCGTAGGGTTTGAGCTGAGCTGTTGGATGCAGCCTCTGGTGTGTCGTAGACCTCCACGCTGTGGGAGGAGTGAGTTGGACATTACAGCACTGAACCAGCCTCTCTCCTTTCCATGCAGCTCCGAGAGGATCCAAGTGACCCTGAACCTGGATGGAATAGTTCAGGTGCTGGACTGCCACCTTCATGACACGTCCATTGGCATGATGACCAGAATCGCAGTCCTGAAATGGCTCTACCACTTGTACATCAAGACTCCTCGTAAGGTAGGTCAAGACCACGGCGTGTGAGCCTCCTGCTTCCTCCGTGGGACGGAGCTCGTCTGCTCCCAGCCTTTGAACTGGCTGTGATTATCTTGGTAGCAATGCCACCAAGTGTCCACCTGCCTTTTCTGAGAAGGGTTTGGCTGCTGGGTATCCAGTAGCTCAAGGAAGAAGAGCTCTCCAGCTCAGATGGAAAATGCTGGTGAAGCTTTTGGCAGCCTCCCCCAGGGCGAGGGGCCCTGTGCCAGGGGATGACCAGGTCTGTAGGACTGATGCCATCCATCTTTCTGGTTCTAGATGTTCCGACACACCGACAGCCTCTTCCCCATCTTGCTGCGGACCCTCTCAGACGAGTCGGATGAGGTAAGTGCTGCAGAAGTCCTTCTGAAAGCTTACTGTCTCCACATCTAGCTGGGCTTTGGGTTTTTTGGGTTGAACTGTGAGGTTTGCCTAGTGTTGGCACCGGGGAGTTTAACTCGTTCGCTAAACTGAAGAAGACTTAACGTGGGGAGCTGCCCAGCTGAAAGCCCTGCCGTCTCAGTTAGACTGGTGCATTTGGGACCCTCTGTCTGTATAAACCTTCTTCTCCACCTCTGAGAGCTGATCCTTCAAAGCCAGCTCCTCAAAATCCTTTTCACCTGCCTGGGAAGGCAGCTGGGGCTTCAGGTCCCAGAGCTGATGTCTTTCCCGTGGGACCGGGTCATGGTCAGATCCTTGGTGAGTGGGAATTTGGGTGTCTGCAAAATCCGAGTCGCGAGGTGGTTGAGCAGCACCCGCTGCTAGCAGGGCAGGGTCAGCATTGCCTGGTGGGGCTGCAGCTGATGCCCGGTACCGTCAGGTTGGCTGGGGACAGCTCGGCTTGGAAGTGAGCGAAGAAAATCAGGCAGCGATGAGCGAGCCAGCTCTGCCTTTGCTCTCCTGCCTGCACCTTCGTAGGATCCCAGACTGGTTTGGGTGGGAAGGGACCTCCCAGCCCACCCAGTCCCACCCCTGCCATGGGCAGGGACACCCTCCACTAGCCCAGGTTGCCCAAAGCCCCATCCAACCTGGCCTTGAACACTGCCAGGGAGCCAGGGGCAGCCCCAGCTTCTCTGGGCACCCTGGGCCAGGGCCTCAGCACCCTCCCAGGGAAGGATTGCTGCCTCAGATCCCATCTCCATCTCCCTTCCTGCAGCTTCAGGCCATTCCCCTTGGCCTGTCCCTCCCTGCCCTTGGCACCAGCCCCTCTCCAGCTTTGTCATCTCCCAGGCCGCTCCCTTCCCGAGGCGCTGCGCCATTTTCCCATTCCCTCGTCTTTCTTCCTCACCCCTCTTCTCTGGTTCAAGCCATCTCAATTTCGGCGTCTTTATCATCTTCTCCCCCTCTCCGTTGCAGCCCGGAGCGTTTCTAGCGCTTGGGTGGGAGGTTGGCAGCTCCGCAGGCAGCTGGTCCAGGCGCTGGTGGCACTTCTGCCGTCAGCTGGATACCTCCTGCCCGGAGCTGCCGATGATCCTGGCTGGTTCCTCAGCCCAAATCTTCCTCGTGGAATAAAAACCACGCGCGATCCGCTTTGCCTTACGCTCTCAGGGCATCAAACCCCGACCCTAAAATAAATCCCGTGTGCCGGGCGGTTGTTAAGAGAGGAGGGAAGGGAATAAGCAAGCGAGGGAATGACTTGCAAAGGCTGCCTGGCCATTTTCCATACCCTGCTGCTTACGATGCAAACCTTTCCAAAAGAGTCCCCGAGCGCACATCTGCCTTTGCAACGCTCTAGAAAGCCTGCGTCTTGCAGATAGTCTCTCCAGCTTGGCAGGAGATCGCAGTGAGTCATGTTGCAATTACACTGCTTATTAATATTTGAGAAAAAAAAAAAAAAAAAGCAGGGAAGAAAGGACCCCGGTGATGCGTTTCCTCCATGTGACATAACTGGGAATGGCTCAAAAGTAATTTTAAGCTGATTTATTTAATCCTGTCTTCTATTTATTTAAATGTTTTGGGGGGGGGGAGGTGTAAGGAAATCCATAGATGAGTCAATCCATTAAACACCACTGCTCAGCTGGCTCCCAACCAGATTTGCTGCTCTCTGCAGAGGAAATAGAAACGACCGAAATAGTTAGGGGGGTTTTGAGCTGGGCATCTTTGGGAAGGCTGAGGACAGCTTGAGCTCGCTAACCTGCAACGTCAATGCCTGTTGGGACAGGGGACGCGGGATGCTCTCTTAGCCGTTGCTCCCGGCTCGGTACGGTTTTTTGTGTGCACGTTCGCGTCGTCCCGCGGTAGATGGGGATCCCCAGGAGCTCTTTGCTAACGGGCTGGGGATCGCTGGGTTAGCGCGGGGTCCTGCGTGAGCGTCCCCGTCAGCTCTCTGCTGAGGACGCATCTCTCTCCCCTCTCCAGGTGCCTTGTGTGGTGCAGCACAGGCTGTACACGCATTTTTAGGGGTTGGTTTGTGGGTTTTGGTTTTGTTTTTTTTTTGCTGCTGCTGCTTTCCTGATGCACCCTGAAGTTCTCCTGGAGCTCTCGCTAAGCTCGTCACCAGAGGAGAATATATGGCTTCGGAGCGTCGGCGCTACTCAGGGCTTTGCGTCAAACTTGAAAGACCGTGCTCGGGCACCTTATTGGTAAGGTCTGGTCTTGCTGAGCTGCTCCGAGTAGTCTCTCTGTGCACTTGCCGTAAATAATCCAGCCCGAAGCAAGGAGAGGCTCGCGCTGGATGGAGCCGGATCCGTGCCCTTTCAGTTATCACGCCTGGTTTTATCGTTGGAGCAGCCCAAGGTGTTGCACCACCTCCACCGTGCCGAACAGGGGCCAGCAGCTCGTGGCGCATCTGCGGCGTCCTGAGTCATCTCTGCCTTCTCGCCCGTCCCCCTTCCCACCCAGCTCTCCTGCGCCGGTAAAGAAACGGTCGAGAGACCTAGTTAAGATTCACAGAGGCAGCACAGAGAAGTTGGAGCGAAGCTGAAGCAAGCAATTCCCTTTGATACGTAGACAAGTCGGGGTACAGGATTCCTGGCTGTCAGATGTTGTACTGCTGCACTGCGTCACCTCGTGCCGCGCCGGTTCCCGTGCTCCCCCCCGGCAGGGAGATGCTCCATCCTGCGTTTGAGACCTGGTTTTGAAAGCAATCTTTAAAAGCCCTGGTTAAAATTTGATGTGCTTAAAAACTTCCTTGCAGCTCCGAGACGGAGAGGATCCTGCTGGGAATGGGGTTTTCTGCACAAGCTGCTCCTTTCCCCGGTGCGAGTCTCGCCGCCCTCGCGCCTGGTTGCAGAATTGCTGGTAGAAAAGGCGAAAAGCCAAAACCCGAATTAGCGGGTTGGACCCTTCCACCCGCGGGTTAAAAGCACTGCTGAAAAGAAGAGCTGTGCTTCGGGTTGTCTCCCTCTGCAAGCTCCTGGTGCAAAGGCAGCTTCGGCTCCCCGGGGCGTTCCCGGTTTGGACCCGGGTGCTGAGCTCAGGTGAACACAACGGCTGGTGAGGGCATCTCCAAGAAAACCCCGAAGCAGTGACACCGCCGGTTTGCTTTGCTTTGCTTTGCTTTGCTTTCCTTTCTCCGGCTCCAAAATGGAGTTGTTTCTTTACGGCCGAACGTGTTCCTGTTTTGCTTATCTGCTCCTCTCGATCTCGCCGGGGGTTGGAAGTTGTGCCGGGACTTTTGTCTGACTCACGCAGGAACGACGCATGAGGTGGAGCTGGTGTCTGACGTGAAGCAGGATAGACTCCGGCTTCCTCTCAACTCTAACATGAAAAACCTACCTGCATTTACGCGGTGACGGGGCGAGGCTTTGAACACAGCGAGAAGACGCAAAGGATTTCTTTCGCTTGCTGTTTGCGGCTCTGTCTCCTTAGAGCATCCTTCAGAGGTCTTCTCCTGGCCCTGCGCGAGGGCTGGTCCCTTCCCTGGGGAGGGAGCGATGGACTTGAACGTCTGCGCGGCCTTCAAGCCAACTTCTCCGCGACAAACTGAAACGTTTTGCCCTTTCCTCGGGTTTCCAGCATCAAACTGGGAGAGGAGGAACCCCAGCTCTGGTGCTGTACTGGTATTCGTCCCTCTCCTTTCCTGTGAACTCCTCCACCCGTCCCGCGTGTCTTGCCGCAGCACCGCGGCGTTTCGAAGCCCAGGTCTCGGAGCTGTGCTCTCGCGCTAAATCCTGGCAAACTTCTCCCCTCGCTCCCGATTCCCGGTGCGACGGAGCCGGACAAAAGCCTGTGCCGAAGCGAAGAGCTGTCTTAGCGTGCTTTGGTTTGGAGCTTTGCTCTCTTGGGTTTGGAGCCGTTGTGCTCCAGCTTTAATTTGCCACGGCCGAAATGTTGTGACCCCGTGTAAAGACTGTGAAGGGGAGATCTCTAACGTACGTGCGCCTGGGCTTTCATTTTAATAATTTTTATTTTTTTTTTTTGGTGGTAAAGCTTCTTCGGAGAGAGAGACTCAAAGCTGCGAGGTTCCGAAACAGGGAGGCTACTCGTTTTCAAGAGAGAAGTTACGCCGAGGGTGAGCTTAGGGCTGAAATGATGGGATGGAGAGAGAGGTATATAATTTCAGTTGGGTGGTGGAAAAAATGCGGTCAGCCCAGCTTGCCGTACGGGGAAGCAGCCCGTACGCAGAAATGTCGAAGCAGGGTGGGGTGATGATTTCCCCGAGGACTCGAGGCATTGCGAGGGCGCTGGGTTGAAAGATAATCCTGCGTCGTGCGGGAATAGGGAGTTTCCTGGGGGGGAGGGCGTGATCCACAGGGAGCTGGTTGGCTCAGCACCAGTTCCGGACCGTAATTGCGTGGTTCGTGTATACGTATGGAGTACGTACGTGTGCGGAGAACGACGGGTAAACTGGCAGTCTGGGCTCAAGGGGGTGCTTGTAGCGTTCCTGGGTGAAATCACGGAGCAGATCAAAACCACGGAAAACCTGTCTGCTGTGGAGGACGGGCAGTCCGTGTCCCGGGGAGCTGGCTTGGGATGAAGCTGTAGGATGCGGGATTTGGTGAGCTTGGCTTTGGGTGCCGGGCTCCCTGGAGAGCATCCGTGGCCGGGCGGGAGACAGGGTAGCAAATAAAAGCAAACCCTTTGCCTGTCGCAAGCTCTGGGACTCTGGGGACTGAATTTGTAAGGGCTTGGAGGAATTCAGCCCCCGTAGCGATGCCCCGGGGCCGCTCTGGCTTTCTCCAGCCCCAGTCCCGCTGGCTGGGACCTATCCTGCCTCCTTGGCATCCTGCTCTGCGACTGGCATCAGGTGGTGTCTCAGCCTCCCTGTACCACGTTTAAAGAGGTGCTCTGAGCCCTGACGGGCAGCAGCGACAAATGGGGGATTTGCAAAAGCAGGAGGGGAGGAGAGGGAGTTTTCGGGTTACGGCAACTTGGTTTTGGGTGGTCGTGACCCCTATCTGGTGATGCTGCGAGCGTGCGTTAGCAGGACCCGGTGGGATTTGCGCTGGGGAGCAGAGGGGAAGCCCCCAGCCCCGCTGCCCTCCCTCTGCTCCGCATCCTCTCCCAGCCGCAGGCTGAAATCCGGCGGCTGTAAAGGCAGGGGCGGGGGAAAAAAACGTCTTCGCAAGATCAGAGGATAAAAGTTGCTGTGCCGGGGACCTGAAGAAAGGTCCAGTTAAATTAGTGTGGGAAGATTAATGGTGGTTTTTCTTTTCTTTTTCTGCCTTTAAAGGCAGCGGAGGCGGGGGGTACGCAAGTTTGCTTTTCACACCGTGTGTGTCTGGGGCTCGGCCAGCCTCGCTGCCGGCCGCTCTTGGCTCCGGGACTGCCTGCCCGTGCTTGCCTCCCCTCCCCTGGCTACAGCTAAAAGGTTTGGAGGGAGAAAAAATAACTAAAAGAAAAGAAACGAAGGCCTCTGGGGAAGCCTTGGCGCAGGCTGCGGTGGAGCAGGAGGAAGCACCCAGATCTAGATCTGGAGAAGCCAGAGAGACCCGACGGAAATCAGCATCCTCAGCTTTCCTGGTCCCCACCGGCTCGCTCCAGCCCGTGCCTTGCCGGTCCCGGTGATGCCGTGGGGTTTTCCACGGCTTCCCTCCTCTTGGTCCCCTCTGAAGAAGTGCGTTGCGGTCCTCACCCTTCCTGTTCTCCATCTGGGTGGCATCTCGCTTCAGCTGGGTTCCCATCATCTCCCTGATGAGAATAACCTTGTTCCTGCTGTCGTGAGCCCTGTTCTTTGTCCTGGGACATCCGGGGCTGCCCGTCAGCACCTCCATCTTTTCACTTCCTTTATTTTTTCTAAACTTTTCCATAAATACCAGCAAGAGCAGCAGCTTCGAGGAGCTCGGTCCCTTATCCTTGCCATCGTGTGCGCCCTGCCGCAGCCCGCCCTGGGGGTCCTGCTAGTCAGCACGTGCTGCAGGGTGCTGAGTCTCGCTCCCCAGGGCTCTGCAGCAGATTTGGGGTCACCTCCCCTTCCTCTGCAAAGAGCCAGCTGAGCCCAGCCCTTTTGGCCAGGAGCATCAAGGCGATGCTATGCACGTGGGAGGCGCGTCCCATCCGGCACGTGCCGTTCGAGGGCTGCTTTTTTTCCCCTGTTTTTCCCCCCGCTTTTCCCCCTGTTTTATCCCCAGCACCGCTGCCGGCAGAGCTGGTCTCGGCTCCGTTCAACCAGAACAAGCGGCAAATTAACCTGACCTAGATCTGGAGAAGCCAGAGAGACCCGACGGTTTTGTGTGCCCTTGAAATCCATGCTCTGGAGGCAACACAGGCAGAAATCTTGCCTGTTCCCTGGGAGGAGAAATAGCTGCTTATTTTTAACAGCTTATTTATAACTGTCTGATAACCTGCTCCTCGTCCCCTGGCCGTGCAAAGAGCTCGCCCCGCTCCGTGGTGCTCCTCATCCCCGTGCTGGGACCAGCTCGCGACCTCGGCCGGGTCTCCCCATCCGTCGCGATGCTGCTTCCCTGCTCCTTCCAGTTCACGCCAAGCAGCCCCGTGCTCACCCGGAGCGAGGGCACACCACCCCACGCCTCATCTCTGCTGGGAAACCTTCACGGAAATCCCTTCCAGGCCGGGAAAACGTCCTCGGTGGCTGCTCCTCCGGGCTGGCCGTGGGCATCGTGCCCTCGCCCGGCAGCTGAGAACGGCTCCGGCCCTCGTGCTCCAGCGCTGTCGGGTCCGACGGCCGTTCGGTTCCTGACGGATGGGACCGGCTTGCTCCTGGCGCAGCCGGCCCGTTGCCATGGCAATGGCAGGATATTGCTTTCTTACAGCCTCCTCGCTCGCACAAAGCCAGCCGACGGCTCCAGCTTTGCTTAGCGCGGGGATGTGCGGCGCATACCAAGCGCTCCTGGCTTTCCTCCGTCCCCGGGCTGGGAACCCGCTCTGGAGCACGCGGGGAAGAAGCAGCAGGAGCCGGAGCTCCCTGCTTCTTTCCCACGGCTGGAAAAGCCCGGGTCTTCACGGCCGCCTGCTCCTCCTCTTCCTCCAGGTGCTCGTGCGCCCGTCCCTCCTGTTTCTTATTTCCTCCGTGGGTTTTAATTGCAAAATCCAGCCCGTGCTGCTTTTTCCACCTCCTGCCTGTGGACCCGCACGCGGCTCTGGGAGGTTGGATCAAGGATCCGACCTCAGGGCATAAAAGACGGGCTCTAAGCGCTTTGGGAGGCAGCAGGGATGACTTTTTCCCAGCCCAGGGTCTTGGTCCTGTTTCCTGATGCTGTGGGAGCTGCTGCTGAAGTCTAGGCTGGGCGATAGCCCAAGCGTCCGGCTGGCTGGGTGGGCTCCGGGGGGGGATCATGGCAGCAGCAGGGTGGCAATCGCGAGCGGCTGGTTCGTGCCGCACATCAGTCGCGCGTTGATACGGCCTCGGCACGGTAGGATACGTCGTCCCGGTTGCGTTGGCAAAATCAGTAGGATGAACAAGAGTCCCGGCTCTCACCCGCCTGCCAGCCCCGGTGGCCAAACCCTGAGTCTCTTTGCCAGTTTTAGCCAAACACAATGAGATTTGGAAACCTCCGTGGGGGTTATTTCCCCCGCTGCGAGAGCTTGGGACCCGAATTAGTGCCTTCCCCCACTCGACGGCTGCGGGTTCAGCTGAGCCGCCTGATTAGCCACCAGAGAATCTACCCGGGGCTTCGGGATGCTCAGGGGCATCCTCTGCTTGAAACAAAACACCCTCAGCGTTGCTTTACCTAAGCCGCCGACGCTAGAAAAGCCCTGCGAAGCCGGGTGGAGGGGAAGGAACAAGGTATTTCCCCCGCCGAGGACCACCGTAGTCATCGTTTCCCCGGAAGAGGACGAAGGCTGGCGACGGCAGCGGTGTCCCAGAACGGCAACGCGGTCCCATCCTCGGCAGCATCACGTATTCTTCGGGGGCAACGGCATCGTAGCTCCTCGTTGCATGAGTTGTTGTTGTTGTTTTTACGGTTTTTCAAGCCCCGGGGGAGCTGCAGGCTGGGAATTAATCATGTTTATAGGCACAGGGTCTTCCCAAGCGTGCTGGAGCCTCGTGGTGCCCGTGGCAGGCTGCTCCTCCACCGCCAGCTCCGTGCCGAAGCCTGGACACTCCGCTGCCTGCTCAAAGGCTGCCGGGGGCTTAAAAATCAGCCCTGATTACACAAACACCCCCCCCAACCCCCCAGCTTAAGATATCTGCACCAGAGAAACCCAGGGGCTCCTCTTTCTGATTTTCAGGGGTTGTATTTTCAAGTTCCGCATGATCAAAAAAAAAAAAAAAGTAATTGGCTTTTTTTTTTTTTCAGAGGTAAGAGGTTTTTTGTGGGTTTTTTTGGTAGCTTAGAAGCTAAAACTTGTACATAACTGCAGCTCCTCAAAAAGATGCCGTGCGAGAAGACGTGGAAAGCCTGGGATGGGAGGCAAGGGGGGGTCGGGGATGTGCTGCGCCGGATGCTGATGGGTTAGACGTGGCAATCGGCTCTTTTTGGCAGCATTTCTGCTCCGCACAGCCCTGCTACGCTCAGAGCATCAGGGACAGCTTGATGTAACATCTAGACCCAAGGACATTTGAATGAAGGGAGACCTAAAATAGCCTGAGACGTGAGAAGGGTTGAGGACAAAAAAAAAAAAGAAAGAAAAAAAAAAAAAAAACCCTCCAACCCACCCTGTAATAACTTCTCCAGAAATGCTAAATATAGACTAATTCGGCGACTTGTGGAAGGAAGGAGCTATGAAATCCGAATGGCAGCTCTGCCTCCACGTCCTGAGCCGGCTCTCAGGTGCTGCCCGGAACGGGGGGCACGGGGGGGGGAACAGGCAGTCAGACTGATGTTTGCCCCCGAGAGCGTCCCCGGGCTCTTGCTGGGGTTGTCCAAAATCTGCGGTTTTGAGGGGAGCGGGGAAGCAAAACCCCGACGTGTCCGAGGTGGGAAGAGGGAGAAGCAAGCCCTGCTCCTGGTTGCATAAATCAGATTTAATTTCACGTGCTCCCTTGGGACTCGCAGAGCAGAAACTGGGTTTTTCTTTCTCCCCTTTTCTCTTTCCAACCCCATCCCCTCTGCAAGCATTTGAAATTTCCCCTTGGAACTTCACAGGTTCCCCTCTTTTCCCTACGCCTTCCTTGACGCACTGGGATTCAGCGGTTGCTTCCCATCTCATCCTCTCCGGCCGTGGTTTCGGAAAGGAAAACTCATCCCGCCAACTGCTTGCGCCCCTGCGCCCGCTCACCCCGTCCCTCTCCCCGCAGGTTATCCTGAAGGACCTGGAAGTGCTGGCCGAGATCGCTTCTTCCCCGGCGGGACAGACGGAAGGTCACGGTCCCTCCGACGCTTCCGATGTGCGACCTGGTCCGGTGGAGCTTCACGTCCCGGCCAGGTCCGGCCAGCTGAGCAACTCGGGTGAGTGCCGCAGCTCCGCGCCTCCCCGCTCCCTGGTCTCGCTCCATGGGAGAAGCCTCTCTCGCAGGAATAAATGGATATATCCATCCCCACTCGGCATCGCTCGGGGATGGAGTCTGCCCCGGCGCGGACCAGGGGACCGTCTTTATTTTTATCGCTTGCCTCTAGCTCACGTTTTGGGGCTTTAGGGCTCTTTAGCAGCAGGAATTGTAGAATCATCTCGGTTGGAAAAGACCTTTAAGATCATCGAGTCCAACCGCTAACCTAACCTTGCCGTCCCACCACTAAACCGTGTCCTTAAGCATATGGAAGATGCAGAGGCTGGTGTTGAGGGATGTCATTATTGTCCCTTTTTTTGGGGGGGACCGTGGGTACCAGCCTCTTCTCTCCTTGTAAGGGCCCTCAGAGCCCTAAAATGGGTTCAGGATGGGGTGCTGGCTACGAGCCCGGGTGTCCAAAACGTAGATGGATCTGCAGAGGGTTCGGTCTGTGCCTCTGATGTTGCCCGCACTGACTATGAACTGCTACGTCGCTCTGAGCGTCCGGCAGAACCTCAGGAGAGAGGTGAAGAGGGACAATCCTATTTTCTGGAGATTTGAGGGATTTTAAAAAAAAAAAA
>VXBL01001366.1:9799-47642 GCA_013400195.1 Aramus guarauna
AGTAGAGAAATCAGCTTAGCCCTTTAGATGATAGACCTGTCTGGGTGATGATCCATCTCCACCTCAAGGAAAGAGAGAAGCAACAAATGTTCCGGGTGCATTACCTGATGCTGTTGCAAGCAATGGTGAGTAAAAGCAGGATTTGGCATGATATTTTCTTTGATCTTGGCTGGAAGTTAAAACTCAGGATCAGGGAAGAGTTAGGGATGACAATGAACACCTCTGAGGTCAAGGAAATGGGTGAGCTGTGTCACGTTCAGACATGCAGGTAGGTAATAAATACATAGGAAGTGTGCGTCTCTACTCCAGAAGACTTGTGTGGATTAGTGATAAATCACAGCAGCATCACTCCATTCAACAATTAGTAAGAAGCACATTTAACACTGAAGAGACAGCAGAATGGAAAGGGATGCAAAATTCCTTCTATTTTGGAAAGGAAACAAGGGATGATCACATTATCATGCAGGCATTCCACACACACAAAACTCCAATGAATTGCAGATTTAATTCTGCAGGTCCCATGACTCAGACCACAGCAGCCCTAGTGCCAGAGCTGTATATTACTGGATCCCCCAGCAAAGCTGGCTCAAGCTGCAGTGATGTGGCTGGCTTGCAAAAGGTCACTACCAAATTAGCGAGATCATGCAACCTTGTCATTTTACAGCAGTATGAGCCAGAGCTGTGCCACTTGCTGCCCTACACTGCATCTAACCTGCTGCCCAGAAACCTCATACACTGCCAGAGCTCTTTCGTGTCTGTGCGGGTCTGCGTGTCTATTTGATCACAGATGGAGTGTCAGGCAGGACACCACTGTCTTACCTGGATCCCCTTCACCATTGTTCAGTAGTCCTGGACAATATCTATGATGCCAGGAAGAGAAGAACAGCTGGTGGGACTTTGACAGGTGGGGCCAGCTGTCTCTGTACCAGCGTGTCCCACTGAGGTTTGGGGAAGTCCTGGCTAATTACTTTATTGGACACTCATTGGGGCTGATGGTTATAACTCTGAACTGTGCAGAAATGAGAAGGAAGCAATAAAGTCTTTCTGCATACCCTGCATTTCTTGCTACGTTCAGCTGCATCTTCTTTTTTTCCAGGCTTTCTGCAATCCTTGATATCCCATCCTCAGAAATAACCATCTCAATGCTGTTGAAGTACAAGCAGAGATTACAAAGATTTAATTACAAGAAAGTGAAAATGAGGGGGAAAAAAGAACTTTGCACCTGGAAAACATGAGGAACAGAGAGCAGCAGAGGAGAAGGAAGGGAGTCAGGTTAGCAACTAGGACTAGAAATCCTGATTGTCCTACAGTGCTTCTTGCATCATCTCACCTCCATTACTCCAAGATATGGTCTGTGGCAGACTGTGCTGCATTACTGACTTGTTCTGGAAAATGTGGCTGAAGAGGATGATTAAAGGTATGAGGGATATCAGGTGCTGAAGAGACAGGGACTGACTTTCCTATGCACAGTGTTATGCCTCCACCACCTGAAGTATCTCCCAGCGCCCATCCCACGTCAGAAGTAGGCATACAACAGCAAGAGCAGAAACTTCTGCTCTGAGCTATGAATAGCGTTCACCCAGAACATGCTCTCTGTGGCAGCCCCTGCTTCCCCCAGTAAACTCTTACTGCTGGGCCACCAGAGAGCAGGATGAGGTGCACACCTGGGCCTTGCTGTCTGGTTGAAACCAGACGTTTCTACTCTTCTGAAGTAAGAAAATGAAAGCAGACAACGTCCTCCCCCCAGCTGTGCTCCTCCCCTGGGCTAGCTCTGTGGGCAGCCGTCTTTCTGCAAAGGTCTCACTGCCTCTGGTTCACCACCTGCACATGTATGAGAGACCAACAGGGACGACACACACCAGCTGCCTCTGGACACTTTGGGGCAGTCTGGTTCCCAGCACAGACAGAACTAGTCTCTGGACCAGCTCTCTTGAGGGAAAGACTCTGACAGCTGGGCAGTAGGAGACCTTAGCAGGGAAGCCCATCCATCTCAGGACCATTACAGGGAGGAATACAGCACCATGCTGAGCTGCAGTGTAACTGTGTGACCTATGATGGCATGAACTGAGGCTGGATGAAGGATTGGTGAGGATCGGGAAGTGTGAAGTACAGGCTGAGGCTAGTTTCACTTCATCAAAGCCTGTTTCTGGTCAAACCATCATCGCTGCTGTACCTATATGTGTACACACACACGTGTATGTCTGTGTTCAGGTTTTTTAATTGCTGCTATGTGCATCTCACAACACCAGCCAAAGGAACATCTCTGGGATTTCCTGGATCCAGCTGGATTTCCCAGGACCCTGAGGCTAGAGGGCCAGGCAACCTTTCCTAGGATATGTTGGGGATCAGCAGCTGGAATGGGCCTGGGCAAACCCTCCAGACAGGTAAGGAGGTACAGGTGCATATGCTGGGGACATGTTTCGGGGCAGAAGAGCATTATTGTGAACTTCCTGGCTCTAGTCAGAGATCAGAAGCTGTGTAGACAGGAGCAGTTGAAGAAGCAGCAGAGGTATCAGTGCTATGCTGTACTTTAAACAAAATGTTCAAAAGAGGGTAGAGAAAATATGGGAAATGAGCCTTTTACCTTGGCTAGTGGCTCTGCCTTCAGTTTTAGGACCTTCCTGTGGACACTGGGAACTAAGGAGACACCAAATCAATCCTTGCCTTCTCTTCCTTTGGGGCTCTGATCCTTATCTTTGAATTTTCCTTTTTTGGGGTATTAGGTGGACTGGCTTTGTTTCTGAACCCCTGCTGAACTTGGGAACTGACCCCTCCTCATCTTTCAGGCTGCAGTCAGGCTTGCTGTAGTAGAGGCAAGCTTTCCCTGCCCTGCTGCCAGACTGGCTGCTGACAACCTCAGCTCTCTTACAGGTCCTCCAAGGAGAGGTAGCCCTGTCTCTGTGCCATTCCCTCACTGCTCCCCGTGAAGCATCTGTGCAACAAGGGTTCAGAAAGTGGCATCTTGCTGCAAAACAGCCTTCCAACCCAGAGCCCTGGCAGGACTAACACTAATACCTCTATTTCTATCCAGCATGGACTCCATTGGGCAAGACTGGATCAGGAAGACAAGAATGTTGTATATGTGGCAGGGGATGGCTTGCACTGGCAATAAGGTGCTGTTGCACTAGGTACTTTGGAAAATCCAAAGTCTTTCAGTAGTGCAGAAGTTTAATACAAGACAGGAGGTCTCATTCAAGGAAAGGCAATCAAGGAAAGGAGTGTTGCAGACATCAGCTGCAAAGCAAGGTTCAGTGCAGACAGCCACAGCTAACAGAAGGCCAGTGGAGGCAAACAGCAAAACTAAAGTGGAAGTACAGGGCTTAAAATTACAACAGCTGGAGGGCATGATCCTGGGTGGCAATGAGCAGGAGCAAGAAAGATGGCAAAAGCTGTTGCAATAACTGGATGTTTGGATTTGGACAGGCAATACTGATCCAGTATAAAGTCTACTACCAGAAAATTAATCCATCAAAACACTTTGAACCCATATGAAACTGGCAGAAGGAGTTTATACACAACTGACATTGCATATCGTAGGTTCAAGGGATTTTTGACTGAGCACTAGACACACTTGAATTTTAACGTATCACCAAACCACATCCTCAGACTGTTGAAATATGCATATATATATATACATATGTACATACCCATATATAAAACAGGAGGCATCCTCACCCCAGAAGTCAGTGGCCTCTGAAGCCAGATACTGCAACTGCCTAGTAATGCCTGGCAGTTATCATTGGTGGACAGAAATATCCTCTCCCAGAAAAACAAGCAAAGCTACACTCTGCAAGGAAAAAACCCCACTGTGGAAATCAGTTTGAAAGGATGTTGTTTAATAAAAGCATTGTAGGCTACAATAAAATACCTAGAGGCTTTGTTAGAAGGCCCCAGATAGATACATGTTTTTCAACTAGTTACTGTCAGGGAATGTGGAGGGCACTAGCAATTACACCACTGGAGAAGCAAAAGCAACTTTCTGTAGTTTGGATGCTAACTTTAAATTGCAGAAACATAAACAGTCACACCAGGAAGAAAGCAAGCATTTGATTTTATCTTTATTGTAGGCATCCTATTTTGACAGATTTCAAGACTGTTTGAGGAAAAGCTTTATTTGATCTACTTGGATTCTCTGCCTCCATGTAGATGTGTCATTTATTTTTGCACTGACAAACATTTTTTTGTCCATTTCTGCCTCTTGCTGTGATCCTGATTTGTAATATGTGCACTACACTCTGAGTTTGAGCTCCTGACATTCTAGGCTAAAGAAAATAAAGAGCAAGTGGAGTTGCTGAGGGGACTACTGAAGATGCCTGAGGGAATACAAGGGCATAAAGATGGTAATTTCTTTAGAACGAAAGTTTTCAAGTTTGATTTGTGGACACTTAAAACTTTTCAGGTGGGAGGTTTCAGAGTCTTGTAAATTGAATGTAAATGTACTGACAGTAGGCTGGCTTAGTCTGCTTTGACAGATCCTCTAAGAAGCAGTTTGCAGGTTCAGAGATACCTTGACCGCAGATGGAAAACTTCTGCTGTGCAATGTGGCTTCATTATGTCTAAGTGGGACAACCTAGGACAGATGGGCACACGCACACACCTAAGTCCAGCTCAAGTTGCCACATGCCCAATTGCAGGAGAGCTGGGTTAGCTGCAAGACTGGAAGTCAAGTGTCGTCGGCTCTCCCTGACAGCCTTGCACGCTGCATGGGTTGAAGCCTAATTTGGCTAACTCAAATGAGGATCTTTTGTGTGTAGATAGGATGGAGTTTGGGTCAGGTTCACTACAAAAATGAAACCTTGGCACTTGGCAAGAACTGCTTTCTAAGGCTGACGCTGTCATTACCTACTCATCTGTTCTACATTTTCTTTTACCAGAAACCTACTGAGAGGTTGGGGTGAAACTTTTCCAGGTCTCTGACACCAGTGACTGTGGTTTCACAGCGCTTCTCTTCTCTTCCAGTGATGGATGGCAATCCAATTTCTATGTCACTTCTTCACTAAAGCTGAGAAAATTATGTATTCAGTAAAATTCATTTCCAAGTAGTGCAGTTGAAGGGATCATGACCCTAAATTTATTCATTAGCTTAAATTGTCAACAATTTATGTAGCCATTGATTGGTCAGGAACTGTCAACATATGCAATGTGAGGTTAACACTTACTGAATTACAGCAGTTATGTCTCCAGAGGGTTTCTTCTTTCTCCTGTGTGGAATGCATCCACTGGTTTGATAGAGACTTCCCACGGCTTACCATTGACTTCAGCTGTAACAAGATCATTCTGCCTCAAATGGGAAAACCAGTGGAACCAAGAGTGTTCTCAACACAGAAAGATTATTCTTAAGTCTAAGTAACAGATGAAAGACCTGGTTTGTAACAAACCATCACAATGGGAACTGTGAGTCTGAAATCCAAATTCAAGATGGTGACTTAAACAGAAAGCAATTTTGTGCTACTGAAACATGAATTCACTAGGATCTTGCATGTAAGGGCGTCAGCAGGTAAACAGCTGATGAGACTATCCCAAAATTTTCCAAAACATTTGGATGACCACCTTATTTAGACAGGAGAGCTGCTAGACAAAAAATCCTTTGTTTTGAAATTGATACATCCTCTTCTTTCCAATCTCACCTTCATGTCCATGTCAGACAAGTGAAAACCAGACTTTGTGAGTGTCAGGAGCCACAACGAGACCTATGGGCCAGTGTCTGGTCTCCTTTAGAAGGCCTTCCAAATACAAGCCAATACATCCAGACATTTTTCTCAAGTCTAAGTTAGTTTTGGCCTTGGTAATTTTACTGGCACCATCCACCTGGTTTCCACAGCTTGCTGGGAAGCTGTGTTCATCCTCTTCTGCTCATCCTCTGAAATTTCTCTGCTCTCTGCAGTGCAACGCTGGTGTAGAAAGGGCATGAATACAATCGTGGGTGCTTCTTCTGCAGCTCGAGTCGGTTGTTCCTCAGGCTATGGAACCACTTCGTATATGACAATAATAGGCTGAAAATGTTACATGTACTCTGACAGCTGTAAAACCACATTTCAGAGATACAAAATTTTCGTAATTCGTATATCTTTTCCCTCCTCCTCCATACACACGTTTTGCCTTTTGGAAGCAGAACAGGGCCTGCAGTCTATGTAAAAGCATTGCTCACTAATGCTCAGTGGCAGGATAGCATATGACACATATTCAGTAAGTACACACATCTCCGCTCCCCTGGCATAGAGAAAATCAGGATTCTCAGGCAGGGATGAGGTTAAATTACTCTAATGGCAAAGGAAAAAACATCTAAAAGAGAACTAATCTAAAGTGATGGTTTGTCTCTTGCACAGTGAGAGGGATATTTAATTGCTGCACACATAACTGCATGCTTTTCTGATCCAATAAAAGGAATAACTTCCTTCTGACCAGAAAAACTCAGAAGCCCTTCCCCAGGCAAGACTCCCACTGAAACAGACAGTTGCAGAGGGAAGATTTGGCCCTCGCTGCATGAGGCGAACGACCCATCTAATTCTCTAAGCAAGGGAAGCACACATGAAGCAAGCCTCTCCCCCAAGACTTAGTTGTTCTCTTAAATTTCTAGAAATGTTGATGCTTTACCATCATGTCATAGTAGGGCATAAAAATATGCAGATTTCTGAGCAGTGTTCGTGCCTAATGTTGGAAATAAATAGGAGAGCATTATAAAACACCCACATCATTGCTAATGGCTCTTCTGTACTTTTAAAGAAAGCATCTACCCATACTGTTTCAGTTCTGACTATATTGTTAATGTATTGATAGACAATGAGAGAATATACATCATCTCTAAAAAAAAAAAAAAAAAAAAAGTGCTTTGCATATAACATCTCCTTGCACAAAACATCCTTGATTTGTAGATCAAATGGATCGAGTTTTTCATATCCCTGCCTTGAGGGCAGCATTTGTTAAAGGACATTGCTTGGGTAAAATGTTATGATGCAACCTAGTGCAAAGGTAAATATACGGGACTACGTGCTTCTCTTCAAATCAAGGTTTTTGAACAAGTAAATACGTGGTTGATCTCACACAGTCTCACTATGCTCTCCTATGGATGGAAGAAACAAACCCTTACTGAAAAAAAAGTTTCCACAGTTACAGTCATGAAAAGAATATACAGAAAAAGCAATGAGCTTCCTTGATTCTACATAACGAGAGGAGCAGCTGAATATTACTGGGGTAAGACTGATAACTGGAGAACAGTTACCTTAGTTGATCTTTATGAATCAATGAGTGGCACCACCACCCCCCACACAGAGTTCAATGTGTAGAAGTATATATGCCACAAATGTCGGTGAAAGACTGAGTTTCATGTATTTCTTAAGCACATGAGAACTGACAAGGTGTGGGGACTTGAGCTGTCCTGGGAGACCTACACACTTTACATAATATGGTCAGAGATGGATGGTTCATCTGGGCTATGCTAAGCCATAAAATTATAGTTTAAGAATTAATTTCAGGTTTTCTCCACTTCTGCCTGAGATGGGGCATTAAAAGGAACACTTTTCTATTACATTTCTGGATACATTAGAAGTCTGAGACGTAAAAATTTGCACTACTTAGCCTGTAAGTGCCTGATCATTACCCCTGGATATGGCAGGGGGAGCCATCTAAATGAAGCTGCCGGCAGAGAAGAAAGGGAGGCTGTATCAGAAATTCTCTGTCATCCTCCTACTGGAAGGGTGCTTCAAAGCAGTGGATGAAGGTCCATTTGCCCAGATGCTATGTCCTTCACACAGGTAGGACACTGTGTTTCTCCCAGTCCCAGGACTCTATGCCTGCTTGTTTATCCCCAGGTGCTCGGGTTGCACTATCACCCAGCCAACAGGTTTCCTGGTAAATTTAACCCTTATAATAACTTGCTGAAATGGACAAACCTAGAGATCAACCTGGAAGAAATCCTGAATATTCTGCCTTGTAATAGCCACAGGGGACAGAAATTTTATTACAAAAGCGCAGGAATTGCATAACTGCTTTTAGGAGCTCTAAACTTGCTATAAAAGTATTACGAGATAAAGCTGCACATGACTTGTTACCGTAAGGATTTAGCACTCCTGTTAAATTATCCACTAATTTAATCCAACCACCTGGAGCGAATGCTAGGTCTTATTCTGCACATCTGGGCTGGACCTAGCTGCAGGACCTGACTTGCATCCAGACTTAACAGCCTGGGTTAGCACCACGGGAGTGCCTAGCTCTGCCCACAGCAACAAAATTCACGGCTTCCAGTTGCCTACGACAAGGGGTGAAGGAAAGGGTCATTTTGAAAAGTAAATAGCAAAAATGCGATCACAAAGTGAGCAGCAAGACAAGGAGAGAGCAGCGACGACGCCCCTCCCTGCGGCACAGTGGTGCTGCTCCGGGAAGGCGAGCTGAGATCAAGGATGCCCCACGGTCCCCGTCCCCGGGCTGGGCTGGTTCCCACCCAACACGCTGCTTTGGGGGGTGCCTGGGGCCGGGCAGGAGCCATCCCAGCCACGGGGCTGGGAGCGGGGTCTGAGCGGTGCTCCCTGTGCCCGGTCACCACAGGGTCATTTTATAAGCAATGGGCAGTTTAGGTTATGGGTCATCAGAGTCTGCAGGGGGCTGAATCACACCTCAGAGGCATTTTCCTAGCACCGTGGGCCTTATGGGGCACCTGCAATGTCTGTCTGCTCACATGAACACAATAGCAGAGCCCAGCCCAGCCCTGCTTGCGGACTTTCTGGTGTCTGATTAGTGACACTAATCTTGCCAATAAAATCTTGCCAGTAATGCACCGAGTACCTCTCTCCCCATCTCCATCCCCCTTGCCATGCTGCGGTCACCTTCCCAGCCTGTCACTGAGCTGCGCTTGTCTGTCCACGGACCCCTCGGAAAGGTGAGCGAATCCGTGCTGCAGGGACAGCCGAGGACAGCAGGGATGGGGAGGCTCAGCAAGGGTGAGAGACAGGCTTCGATTCGGACGGTGCCTGGGGGGGAAAGAAGTGCACGGCTGCCTGTTTGGAGAGAGGGGAGAGCTCTCCACCCTGCCCCTGCCACAAAGGGCTGGTACCTGTGCCATGCGAAGGGATGCATTTTAACTCAGGCGTGGAATTTGCTGGAGAGCAACTTTACTCCTTGGCCCCGGCGAGGTTGCCCCGTAGTACATTAGCACATGAAAGAAGAGTGTAGAAGAGCTGTGAGAGAGCCAGCAGAGATTGCTTGAGCGGCTATGCAGCCTTTTCTGAGACAGCAGGGAGAAACTAATGCGTAAAGATTTCCCAGAAGATAACAAAAGCAATCTGGCTATAAAAAGGTCCAGTTCCTACACATTAAAGGCATTTTACAACTGTAGGTAGCTTCACTAGCAAATCACAGACGCAAGAAGTTGCTCATGTACGTGAACATGTGCAGAATCAGAGCCCTCTCCCTTTTCACAAACCAAACCATATGCAGGTTGGCATATGCTTATTTTGTCAGGGTTTGCAAAAATTTGGCCAGTACCAAGAAATGTTTGGCAGTAGATTTGCTCTTGTCTTCTGCATTGGGTCCCAGTTCCTCTATAAGATTCCTTTTTTTCTTGCCTTTTTTCATGCAGCACTGTCCTTAATTTAGGCAAAGATGTTTTATAAGGAAAGAGAGGCTTTATCTGGAAATCTCAATAAAATCAGTGCCTTTGAGTAGGGCATATGAAGTGGGGAAAGCGATGGGGCAGGAAGGCAGGGTGGTTCCTCACCCCTGCAGAGGCTCAGCAGTGAGGGGTAGGGAGGATTGGGGGTGCTACCTAAAAGCGCTGTTGCTCCATGTGGGAAACTGCTCAGCCGCCATATTCAATCCCGCGCACTTTCTGCTCCCTGCTCGTGATAAATGGATGTCTCAGGCTGTTTCCTTGCACTAACACGCACCACAGCAAAGCACAGGGCACAGGCAAGCTGGGGGCTGCCAAAAACGCTGAAGGCACCAGCTTTTAGTTAGCACTGAGGCTGCACCAGCCCGCTGTAAGAAAGAACAAGAGCGTCCCTGAGTGATGCTCACACAGCCTCCTGCTTAGCCAAGCCCTCCCTTCTGCAGGCTCCTTCTAGTTCCTCTCCAACTTTTATTTTAATACATGGAGGCTTTTCACACGTGCTTTTAAATAAAACATCCGTGGCTGTATATAAGCAATCCACATCAGGTGCCTGGTAGACCAGAACAACTCCTCCATTGCTTTTTAAAATAATATTAAAAGCAGCAGCTCTAATGGTGCTGATTATCATAAATGCTCAGGCCATAAAATCCTAGCTAAAACACCTGATAATTAAGCAGCTCACACTGTGTCACTCTATAGTCTGATTATTTTATTGGGGTTTTGTTGCATTTCTAGTGAAACTGTTCTTTGAACTGTAGATAATTTTATCCAATCTGTTATTTACTGCAAGTGCAGTCTCTAGACCCAGATGAAGTCTGCCTGATACTTATTACTGTTTTCATTTGCACTTGTATATTAACACCTTGGGGACTCACTTGAAAATTTTCTTAGTAGGATATTTGCACTCATATTGTTCAGCTTAAAATTAAAAAAGTGTTTGTGATTAAACTGCCTGCCTTTTGAACAGGTTCCCCTGGAATAAAGTTCAAAGATCCTTAATGAGACTGTAACACAGTAAAAGGCTGTAAAATACTCCACTTGGAGGCTCCGAATGGAGACTGCTACCAAATCACAGTCTCTGTAATTAAAGCCAACAGCTGTGCCTTGTGTTTGCAACCGACCTAGGATAAATAAACATTTCTGTGGAGAATGACTGTTGTTCTTCTTTCCTGTACCGCTCTCCTGGGCGCCAGCTCCTTCCCTCTCCTTTGAGCCAGCCTTGCACCTCCCCTTCTTGCCCTCAGCTGCCCGAGCTTTCAAGCAGCCGCCCAGCGTGAGGAACGCCTTTGAACAACCACCGAGCAAGAGTAGGAGAGCCATGTGCTCTTCAGCCAGAGAGCGGAGAAGGACATTACTAAAACATAAGGACCAGAGAACAGCTATGCAAGCTTCTGCTCTCAGGAGGGGATTGGCTTCATCTAAATACATCCTTTTAGAAGTTGCTGTCTTCTCTAAAGCAGCCAGTGGGCGTCCCTCTGCAGCTAGCAGGGAGAGACAAAGCATAGCTGGAGAAGAATTCCTCTGCAATTGATGTTTAAGACTGGTGAGGAGACTCCCCACTCCCAAAAGTGTTTAGATGAAGCCTTGTTTTAGGTGGCGCTGGGTATGACTGTGGACACAAAGCTGGGGGCATCCCTGTCATCATGCTGGGTGAGGTTCCCTTCCAGTGCTCCTGATGTATGAGGTTCTGGGACAGGTCCAACCTTCCTCCACAGAGGGAAGTGAAAGAACAGAGAGAGCAGGAAGGGTGGACATTAAAACAGCATGCAGCGGCACTGCGCTTCATACCCGTGCACATCTCAAAAGTCACTTTGCCTGTAGCCTACCTCAAGTGCTAAGGAAACCAATGGGCGCATGACCATACTGCTGTAGCCTTCTTATGCACCCATGAGTTCAGCACAGGGTGTGAATTAGCTTACAGTTGCTGCTGTAAAGGCCAACAGGAAAGCAAATTGCCTTTTGCACCAGTTTGCATTTCCCTTGCTCAGGATGGCGTTCCCGCGGCCGAAGGAAAGGAAACAGAGCGAGCGTCCAGAGAACACTGCTTGCTTTTCTCCTGCAAAGCGCTGCCCACTCTTCCCCCAGCTGCCAGAGTAATCTATTACCTCCCTTGTGCTGTGGCCCCTGGGCTGCACAGCTCAGGGTGAGCTTTAGCAGCTCTCTGCGAAACAGGTAGAAATCCCCTGTCATCTTCTGGGCAAACAGCCACAAAGCTCCTGCCAAAGCCACCCCTGCCAAACCCCACCAGTGAGAGGGGTGGACGAGCGCGCCCAGCAAGAACTTCCCTGTGTTGAGCAATGCTGTCGGCCGAGCAGGGTGCCAAAGTTCAGCCCACACCAGGTGGAAACAAACAGGGGCCAGGCTGAGCTCCCGGGAAGGAAGGCCATGGCCGCTGCCAGCGTTTCAGCATGAGCCGAAGCACTTTGAATATGCCAGCAACCCTGGCAGCACCCCCCGGCTGCACATGCCTGGCAAGTGTCTCGGGCACTTCCCCAGCGGAGTGGGAACCCTTGTGTCGGTGTGCTGCTAACAGCCAGCAGCGTGCACAGACAACTCGACCCAGGGTGCCGGACAGTGAGTCATCCTAACTACGGTGCCCGTTTGCTTCTGCAGCTCCTTCTCCAGAAGGACACTTCTTGTTGTGCAATTCTTTGCATTCGGGATGGACAGAATGAAAAGCCTGAAATTTCTCTTGCAAACAGCTCAAAGGCTGAAAAGGAGGCACACTTTGCCATCTAACCGTCTGGGAGCTGGAGGGCTGGCGGGCAGAGCTACCTCCTCCTATCCAGTTGTTGTCATGGGCCTGCAGAGGAAGAGTGTTGTGTGACATCCTGACCTATTGTCCCATAAAAGCAAAGTTCTCCTCAGATTAACTCTCTGCCCCTCCATGCAAAGTCAGTGCCATCAGTGTAAACAAAGAAGAAATATGGTCTGACTTTCTCAGCATCAAATGTTCCCAGAGAATAACCTGGAAAACATTGAGGCTTTTATTTAGTAGTCCTGACAGGCATGTGGTGATCAAAATAAGACTGTAAAGCATGCTTCTCCATTGAAACCCTTCTGTGAAGGAGCTATTTAATCATAAGAGGTTGCAGTTCATAAAAATTTGAAGGAAGAAAGGATTTGGTGCTTTACAACCAAATTGTTGTAAATGTTAGGGAACCTCAGAGCCCCGGGGACACGAATGATTTGAAAGTGAGGGTGAGTGCAGAAATAATCCAAGTTGACTGAGCAAACTACAGTCTTCCTGCACTGTCTATGGCATCGGCACTGGTGCTTCCTTTCCCAGGAAATTACTAACATTTAAGGAGTTGCATCCCACTTTCCTGCAGCAGCTGAGATGCTTCATCCCAGTGAATTGCAAGGTGAATTTCCTCTCCTCCTGAGAAAGACTAGACGCGCTCCAAGACCCGCCTTTGTCCTCACCACAGAGCAAACCACCCAGGCTTAAGCAGTGCTTGGACTTATGCCTGCACTCCCAGAACAAGCCGTACAGTTTGGCTACGATGAATGATGATACTTAGCTGCAGGTAAGGGTGCTGACAAGCACTGTGGGCCTACCAGGGACAACTGGCAGCTCTGCGCACGCTTATGTTGCACGGTGAAATTCAGCACAGAGGTCCTTAGGCACAACACAGCCAGCGTGAAGTGAGGAAGGTTTTTGCATGGTGCTGTGCTATGTCAGAGAGACATCACTTTGGGTAACCTTGGCTGCTCTTCTCCATGTGGCACTATACAGTGCACACTCGCTGTCAGGCATGCCTTCACATTTCTGCCTAGCCCAGTCAGATGCTCTCACTACAGGCTCGAACAGATATTTTTATACAGGTCTGGGCTGTGTAAAGATCCTTCTCTCAGTTCCTCCACCAACCAGAATCCAAAGAAGAGGCTGAAGAAACACGGAGGGTCATGGGGTCAAAATGCCTCCATGGCTTTAGGAAGCCACTGCAGAGACTGTGTGCTGTTACTTTTTTTCAGGGAGCAGAAAAATATGAAAAATGCAGGTGTTTTCCAGTATAACCAGCTCTTCAGTGCTCAGAGCGGACCATAGCTTTATGGAGACAGTGGGGTCTCCAGCAGGTGAAGAACAGTTTTGGGTCTGGAAGGGAGGGGTCTGGGTTCCGTGCTTGGCTTTGTCAGCGTGCACCACATAGGTCAAGTCCTAGCTTCTCTCTGACTCAGAACATGGGCGATCACAGGTTTTACCACAACTCTTTCATACGTACTTGTGAAGACCAAGATGTTAATGTGCTAGCTCTGTTCTGGGAAAGAGATCTTTCTGGCGATCCCTCTAGAAAGTGTCTTACCAGTTTCTGGGAAAGACTGCTCAGTTGAGGTTTGGTGTGGCTGATCCGAGACAGTACACAGAGAAGAGAAAAGCAAGGACTCCACACTACCTCTGAGATAGCTCACCCAGGACCACTTCCTCCTAGAGGCAATCCCACCGCAGTGTTGAACAGGGACTGCAGGGGAGGCTTCAGTCCATTGCAGTCTGCTCTGCTGAATGACAAGCGACAGCGGAGCGAGGACTGATACCTGGAGCAGATGGACACGGAGGTGGGGAGAACGATGGCATCAGTTCCCATTTTTCCTCTCCTCTCTCCTCATTCTGCCATTAGTCTGTGCCTGGACATTGAGGTTCTGGATCCACTGGGATTTTTTATTTTTTTTTTTTTATTTAAAGAAGTCTGGGTTTTGGACTTCTGCCCCTTTGTTGGCTGATGAAGGTGCGTGAAGAAGTATGAGATTCTTTGCAGCATGTCAGACAGTGCTGCAAGCCTTTGCTTGGACAGCTGTCACTTGAGGTTGACAATCTGGCAAGGACAGACTTGCACGAACTTCCATATTGTGGTTAAGGCTGTGATGTATTAGAAAAGCTAGATGTTCTCATCTAGCTGGCTTCAGCTTTGCTTACGTCTAAGATTACACAGATGGCACTGACTTGCAAGCTGCTCCAGGCTGTATCTGTGAATGAGCTCCCAAAGTGGTATCTGTAGAGCTCCCTGATGACTTTGACATCTTTGATCACCAGGTGCCATCACCTGTCTGCCTTCCCCTGTGCAGGGATGCCTTCCAAGGACAGTTGGGTTTGTTCCTTGGAGATCCCAAAAGACCATCAGGGATACAACCAGGTTTAAAATTTTCAAAGCTGACTAAGATGCTCAGCCAAGCAAACGCCATTCATTTCAGCAGGGAGCTGCTATTAAATCCCCGATTCACACTGAACAGTCAGGGCTGTTTAAGTAACAAATTAATCAGAAATATACTCTGACCTACTAGGCTCCTGAAATGTTATGTGGCTGCTTTTTTACTATAACAGGTCTCTGCATCTTCAGATAATTGTGTTGGAAGAAATACGCTGAATCCAGACTTGCAGTGCTCAGGTTATATTTCCACTATTGGAAAGTGATGGCTCTGTTTTAAATACACATGCACGCGTGCACACAAACACACACACACACATATACATAATATATGTTTTATATATATATATATATACCCTATCTTAAATTGTAACAGAACCCACTCTAAAATGCTGCACCATAAAAAAGCAATCTCTGAGCAGACAGAGCTATAGAAATAAACCATACAGACACTTTGGAGATCAGGTGGCACCAATGTGCAAAAGTTAAAACTTTATGTACTGTGCAGCATTAGGAGAAGAGTGGAAATAAAAACATGAGCGACATCTGTAGTTTAAAGATAATGGTGTGCTACTCCTTGATTTCTAACAAAGTAAAGAGCCAATGCCCACACAGGCAGAATGGTAAATTGATGCACTAACTTTTGGTTTCAGAAATAACTGTTTTCTCAAATAGCACTGAAAACTTATATACATATATAAAAGTACCGGTAATACATGTAGAATCTATATGGGAAGTCTAGCCAAAACAAAAGAAAAAACCAAAACATTAATTTCGAGTGGACCTACTGTTTTGGTACTTTTTATGGCAAGGAAAAAAGCATGAACTGAAAGCTGGGAGTCAACACAATTTAAAATGCTCCAACGCTTTTCTCCAGAGCCATGCTGGGCAGCTCAGTAACGCCTCTCCAAGCCCCTGTAAAATGAGATGGGCTATTTTACCCAGCAGATGACACTTGAATCCTTGTGGGGATTCAAGAGAGCTGCCAAAACCCCAGAGAAGGTGCCCCTTATTGCCTGGCTTTGAGAGGCACCTCATTTCATGCAGTAGTTGTTTTGATCCCCAAGATTCACCCTGCACACTTCTGTAGGGACAACAGGTACCCAACACAGGGAAACAGACGACACCGCTGTGGCACTTTTCTGGCTTCCCCTTTTTCCCAAGCAGTCACGGTAAACAATTGTCAGAGAGCCATACGTACCCGGTGTGCAGGAGCAGTGCTGCCATGTGCGATGAGTAGCGTGCACCCTTTCCACTACATGTTCAAAGACACTCGCATCTGCCACTGGAAGGATCTCGCTCTGATCCCGGCAGCTATGCTGTTGCCTTCAATTGCATGTTTTCTCAGTCAAGTCTGCATGTGGGACACAGCTCAGTCCTATGATGATGTTCCCAAACTTCTGGACTTGCAGAGATCTTGGAGTTATTTATCTATCATTCAAAAAATGTGACTGAAACAGCAATGAAGTATTTTCTACAGTTTGGCTTCTCACTGCCGACCAACTCAGCAGCAACATTTGTTTCTCATCAAGTTTCTGTGTTTTATTTTTTTTAGCTCAATAGATAACCAGGCGGAGGAGGGTACAGAATAGAGCTATGGTCTCTGAATGAATCACAGTCTCAGATATCAAACTGTTATCCTGTACTAAGTTTCCCTGCTACCCAGACCTCTGCTGTAACAAACTGAAGCCATCGTTCTCAATCTGCAATCCTCCGCTATCATTCCAGTGAAGGTGCAATCCCATTTAGAAATTTTCAGATGGACAGCTGTAGAGCTGATATATTCATTTATTTTTCTTTGTAACCAGACCCCCCAGAAGTAAGTCCGCAAACAACAAGGACTGAGGTTTCCAAGCCGTGAGCCAGAGCCAGGTGCTTCTGTGGCAGCCCAAGAAAGAGGGTAGTTGCTCTCCTATCACTGAAGAAGGCGACAAGGCAGGAATCATTTTTACTGTTCATAAAATAAATTGATAAGCACATAGGGCAAGCAGGTTGAACAACAGAAAATCTTCTTTTACATGGTGTTTATTGCCAACAGTTATTCCTTCACTATACTAGCCATGGAAAGCATCTTACACCAATGGGTACTTCTACTCACCCTGTTTCCAGAGTTTTTCTACGTGCAATCTCCATACACTTACCTGGACATTAAAAGTTATCTTCTTTTATCACCCAGCACGGCCAACTGCATGGATCTGCAGATCTCGCCAAGGAGACAGTTTATTGCCAAATGCATTTGAGTCTGTTTGGCCCCAGATCGTTTGATCTAAAGTTTACTTCCAAGCTACTTCAGTGCGAGCTTGGTTGTCAATATCGGAAACTGCTCTAAGTCACGGAGACATGCCTTAAAGGAAAGCACAAACATCGTAGTATATCACCCAGCCGGAATGCTAACCGACTTGGTTAAGCTCAGAAAGCTTAAGATCAGAATTGAAAATGATATTCTTTCTTTCAGGCCCTGTTCTGGCTAAAATGACATTGTACTAAAGCACTTCACATTCCCTTCCACGCTGAAGGGAACCACCCTGCTCACTGCCTCCCTGCTGCACTTCAAGCTACACAAATTTGCTCTTCCTTGTTTGCTTTGGAAACTCGTTGGCAGGAAGCCATCTCCAACTGTACATGGCATCTGGAGCCCGGGCTTCGATTCAATGCGCTTGTCTCACACGACTCTGGATGAAAAGGGCAGCTCAGTCAAGCAGGTATTTTCTTCTTCAGGTCCCAGTACCATGACGGCAGCCTCCTTCTCCTTTTATTCAAAACATATCCTTAAAAGATGCATCTTCAGATCTCTGTGAGGATCGCAGAGGGAGAGGCAGTTAAACTCAGTTTCTTTATCAAACTCCCGAACAAGCAACTTAATGCAAAACACTCAAATTTGATGGCATGCAGCAGCTGCACTTTTTTTAGGCGGTACTCTTAATTTTTCATTTGACCTCTAGTAATTGAAATAAAATGAAAGAGAAAAATGCCAAGAATCTAGCAATTATGTTCTTTCAGAGCTTGTTCCTATCTTTTTTTTNTTTCTAATGGACACAAGACTTCTGCAGTCTTCTTGTATATGAGTGTTTGGCCCTGTGTATACCCTTGCTCCTTACCACCACCACCCCACTAATTCTTGAACCACTTAGTTAATTTCAATCAAATTTGATATGAAGATCAAAACCACAGTGATACTAAGACTCAACCAGTTTTATGGGAATAGGCTACCAAGTAAAGGGACAGATCATTAAAGACACATCCATCGAGGGGAGGGCCCTAGCATTAGCTCAAGAAATTGCTAACGTGATAGACATTATGAATAGCCCACCTGAGAGAAAAATCCTCCGATCACTGCTTCTGCTTTATTAGACACCGGAGAATCCAGCCACGAGACACAAGGTCCCTAGGTGAAGCACGCTTCGCTGCTTGTTCTGCTGCTAGACCCGCTCATTTGAAAACAAACCTTAAGAAAATTTCTCATCCCTTTCATCCATGTGACTCCTTTGACCTCTCTGAATTCCAGCATCTGCATCTATCCTTCACTCTTTCAGGCTCATTTCTTTGCCTGATGCCAGCTGATAATGGTTAGGCGGGTAGCAAACCAGATAAGGCTCATTTCTTTCCCCAGTGCTTACCGCTTCATGAGGGGCAAACCAGATGAAAAATGTACAACATAATCTACGTTCACAAATTCCGCCCTCGGATATCTTATGTAAAGAAAAGGTGCTATATGCTTCTTAAGGGTAGGTGGAGCCTTTCCCATTTAAATTCTTTTTGCAGGATTTTTCTAAAACAGCACACCTTTTTGAGGAAAAAAAAAATGTTAAATGTTCAGGAGAATATTTCCTTTGCATTTAACTTTTCCCCACACATTTTTAATTATTTCTGAGTAACCTACTCCCTTGTTTTGTTACCATCTTCTGTTCTCTTGCACATTCTTTGGCTGCTTTTTGTGCCTGTTATTTACATCTTGACTTCAAACCAATGCGCCTGTCCCACTCTTAATTCCTGGAGAACATCTGAACTTCCCACATAAAGTTTTAATTTCTGGGCAGCACCTTGCTCGCTGGGCCTCAGGGATGCACCTACATTAGCACTTCAGACCCAAAGTGTGCTTTTGGAGCTAATCTCCTGGCCATCCCCACCAACCATGCTTTTCTTGTCATATTGCTATGGCCTCTAACGGGCATTCAGACCGTGGGACAAAGCTAGAACTAGTCCAAAGTGAAAATTCCCTGCAACATGCCCTGTGTGGGTGGTGTTTCCTCAGGAACAGCTATTTTGCTGTACAAATGCATTTTACCACCACCTTTTCCAGTGATAGCAGACACCATTGAACGCGAGAAGAGAAATTGCTCCAGCATCTCTGAGGAGCGTTTCAATGTAATTTCAATGCATCAGTGTTTATAACTAACCCAAGTGCACCCTCAGCATTTTTCCTCTGCTCATTTGACTTGTTTGCTGTACATGAGGGTGAGTTTGCCGCTGCCTGAGCCCATTTTGTGACTAAATTGCTCCTCAAGTTCAAGTTCATTAATAACACTCAGATTTGAGATTAATCCAGCTGAATGGGATCCAGTCAGGCTGGGAGGGTTAGAGCTACATTGCCTCCAGGGGAATAAAATACAGAAGGCAAAATACCAGAGAAAGTTCAAAATTGAGGTTAGCTCTGCAGTTGGGAAATGTAAAATAGTCACCCTTGTTCTATATATCAAATTGACTGCATAAAAGGTGGGGCTCGGTTCTGTTGTCTGCTTGATCTTGAGGTGACTTGGATGATCACACATGCGGCAAGTTACACAAAAGAATTAAAAATGGACTGTCAGAAGGCCGAGCTATGATCCCGGTACACTGCCTTCCTGTTACACTTGTGACATGTTGAGACCTAAGACTATTACTGATTCTGGCACTCACTGGACTACAGTGATACCTAAGGGAACAAAACCAATCTCAGTAATCTCTCTGGGTATTCTTGGTTTTGTTTTGGTTTTCATTTGTCAGTGCTGTGATATTTCTGATTAATGATATTAATGAAGTTACAAGGCTGAAGACAAGATAGGAAGAGACATCAATGTTCTTCAGTGCTACTGCACAGAAAAACAACGCACTCCTAAAAGCACTTACTGTGGTTCCTCCTCTGAGGTTTATTCTGTGTTAGAGTCTGTAAATAACAATTCGGCAAATCAGATTAATGACATTGAAAGGAATTACAGAGGCATCTGGGTTACACATTCATCTAACCATATATGAGTTCCCTTTAAATGGCACTTTATGTTTTTGCAAATTGAATTAGACACAATCTCATAGTGTACATTAGCAGGAATTAAATACTGAACTAATTCCAGAGAAGCTACATCCTCAACATGCCCCCAAAACCATTTTATTGATGAGTATGAAACAGTTTATGTAGGCTCAACAATAGTCCATGCATCTTTATTGAGATGAGTGAATTTTACATGGGAAATAAATCACAATTATAGCAAACATGAATGCTCATCATTCTCTGATTCTCTGACCTCGTCAGCCTGACCTCCCCAGGGACCCATGAGGTTAGTTCTGGGTTGCCACTGAGATTCACATAATGTAAAAAACAGACAGGGAAAAGTTGTTTTTTTTTTTTTTTTCCTGGCCTCAATCACATCATACAGTTATGGACTGTGAGCCAGGGAAATAGCTGCGAGACAGAAATGCTCACCACAGGTCCTTCTCCCCCAAGCCATGCCTGCTCACCGTGGGGCTTATGACAGCTCGGCACAGAGTGGCTATAATTAACTTGGACTGACTTGGAGAAGTTACTTGCTGTTGTGGGGGGTTTTTTGTTTGTTTGCTTTGGGGGTGGTTTGGGTTGGTTGGTTGGTTGAGGTTTTTTTTCTGAAACCATTAATGTAGTCTATGTTTACAACTCTTAATATCCACCAGCCAAAGAGCACGGAAGGGCAAGAAGGAGACAGCAGCTGGTCCCCCCTCCTGCTCTCCACCCCTGGACACAGGTGTCACTCTCTGCTATCACCACGCTCCAAAGTTTTGAAGAAACACAACTCAGTTTGATAAGCCTGTGAACAAACTGAAGCGAGCGCCTGCTTCCCAGCAGATGACGGCCACCGAGAAAAGGGAAGTGACCTTTTCTGTTCGGAAAGCCCCTCGGATATAAGTAATGCTCCCTTATATCGAAGCCCACTGGGCCTCCATTCTGGTTTCCTCATTTTGCATTGGCCTGGATTACGAACAGACAACCACTGCAAGGAAATACTTCAGCTGGGAAAAGAAAGGGCACAAGCAAAAAGTTGCTTCAGTCAAGATTTGCTAGTCAAGGCGTTAACTGAAGTGAACTGGAACTGGAAGGTAACAAGAAGCATCTGGCATTTAATGTAGCCATAGCAATTTTGTAATTAAAGGAAAATAGCTACTGTGCTGAGGCTGTAAATATCAAGGCACTCTGGCCTACTTATCGTTCTAAATCGCAGACTATTGCCAAGCTGGCAAAGTTATACGGACTTTAATGATAACAAAATAGCTTGTGTCAGCATCCACTGACTTTGGTAGAGGTGTCTGATGGAAGCGGAGGTGTGCTGCAGCGCAGCCCCCGTACCTTGGGCAGGAGGAATTACAGGCACGGTAGAGGAAAAGACAAGCGCTGATTTCTTCGCCGCTGCCATGCCCTGCAAGAACATGAGAGCTTGAGGGCTTCCTAAGTGCAACAGCTTGTTCCTTGAATGGCACTTTTTCCTTCTAGTGTTTCAGGTGTGGACATAAAATATTTGAAGGAAGGGGGAATTCCTGTCCTGTCAGACCTATTTTAAAACCGATGTGGTCAATATTCTGCTGTTTATACCAATCTAAAGGAATTCAAATCAACACAAGGTTAGGAGTAGTTATTAGCTGTCTGACAGCTTTTCCTCCAAAAAATCATTATGGGAATATGCTCTAAATGAGGCCATTCATTTCTTACATAGTCAGCCTTGAATTTTACATGCTTCATTCTGTATGCCTCCACATTGTGCCAACATCTTGCCCAAACGCAGCTATATTCCTGCACTGTCAGAGCAGATCCTGGGTGATGTTTCAGAGGAATCGTTAGCTCTGTCCACTTTTTGCAGTGGATTAGATTCATGTCTCTTGGTGGCATTTCTCTATAAAAGTAGCTGAATGTTTTTTTCCATGCCTGTATTTGGACCACTGCTGCTGTACATTTCTCTGTTCTCACTGTTGTTCGTTACATTGCCACATCCATTACATTATTACTACTACTACTTTGAAGGCAGTGGTCCATGCAAGAGGTGCAAAAGGGGAAAAAAAGCAGAACCTTTTTGCCTGAAGCATTTGTGGTGGTTTCTCTGGACCACTGTGTGAGCTGTGATTCTCTCCGGAGTTCTGCTGGGTGCTCAGCTGGCTTCTGTGCTCTCCTCTTTGTTTTCTCCCTGTGTTTACAGGTGACAAACCACCGGTTTGCGTGCTCCAGAAACTGATTTGCTGTTATCGCCGCCCGAAGCTCTGAAGCTCTGCTGCTCCACATGCTGCCTCCAGACTAGATGTGGTACAAGCACAGCTAAAAACTATTTCACAGGGCTCAGGTACCAGCTCATGTAGCTGCCTGGGGTGTTCCCACCCCACCTTGTCCCCAGTGCTTGCCACCACTCCCCTCCTGAGGCTGGTCAGCAGAATAAAGCACCAAGGGCTCCCCGATGTATCAAGACAAAGGCGGCTGCAGGGTGGGGGCTGAGTTAAACGACCAGGCTTCACATGAAGCTCACACGCACCGTTCGGCCATCTCTGCCATGGGGCGGGTGACCTAAAGCAAAGGAACAGGGACAAGAGGCTGGGAGAGTAAGGAGCAGCTCAAATGTCACAGATGAGTGCTGTGTATAAGCATGGGTGCCTACGTGCTAGCAATAACTATGTTTTTATATTAGTCTCTCAGGTTGGTGTAACGTGGTACTGAAATAAAGCTAGAGGTACCAACGAAGATTAAGGACACTTTGCACAACGTGCTGTTATCCGCAGGAAGAGGTGGTCCCCATGCCAGGCAACACCTAAGGAGCTAATTATGAAACCAGATGAAGTGGAGAACTGGGGGTGGGCAGGGAGATGACCCAGCCTTGGGTAGACCTTGTCACTAGTGGCAGAGCAAAGACATACATCCTCCCAGGAGAAAACAAGGAACAAAACTCTAATAAATTGTCCTACAAATCCTCATCCACTGCGATGTGCAGGTGAGGTTAGGTTCAGAGCCTGAAAGGCAGAGCACTCGTTTGACCTACAGAGCAGGCACAGGCTAAAAGCAGACTTACTGGAAACTTCCTTAACTAGAATTATTCAATCATGACCCAGAAGACTCTCTTTCTTGGTGAAGGCCATGCTTTATCCTGCTGTCCTTGAGACAGGCAGGTAGCTTGCAAAGCTTGTTCTCAAAAGTGAATCAGCCTATAAATTGAGCAAGGATTTCTTTTTTTTTTTTCATCTTGCATGCATATAACTCACCTGGTCTCTAAACTGATTTTTAAAAATTACCTGCATTTTTTCAAGTGAAGGAAATGTTGGAAAAGAAATCTCAGAAAAAGGGGCATTTTTATTATGAGATCTGCCACATTGGATGCTAGAAAGATAAGGAAGCTGCCTTTTCACTTCATAGTCTAATATCATTTGCAAATTCTCTTCCAAACACCATTTATGTTCACTTTTAGCCTTTGACAGAAAACTGAAGTGAAAATTTAAATATTCACTATAAATTATTATTCCTCACATTATTGGTTTTCCAAATAATATGTATTTGTAGGGATTTATTTCTAGCAGAAAATTCAACTATAACTTAACAAATATGCGTAGGCAGTCTTTCTCGTACTAAAATAAGCATGCAGTATGCAAGAGCTAATCCTCAAAAACCTATCAAAGGTATGCTGAATTGTCCAAACTTGCAAACAATGGCATATGAGTAGAAATGGAAACATTTTTTATTACTGAAATCTTTAAAAAGAACAGCCTACCCCAACAGACACAGGCAATGAGGACGAATGAACTGTGTGGCTGGGCAGAATGCACATCTTCTATTCTGGATAGTTATTTTAAATGGAAAACAGACAATTTAGACTAATTTTGCCCCTGGTATAAATCTATCAGCATTAATGGTGTTGTGACTACTTGTACCAGACTCAAATTTGCCTGTATCTCTTAAAGACAGAACGATTTAACCGCGGTTTTTAAGGCTGTTAGCTGAACTAACTGCTTTAGGAAGAAGAGGTGTATAGGTACAAGCCGTTGGGAGCTTTTTCTTCAGGAGAGGGGGAACAAAGTGAACTCACTGAGTTCAAGAGAAACAGGGACCGTGAGAGAGAAAAGGAGGCCAGATCCTCGCAGCCTTCAGGGAGAAGCAAACTGCCCCATGGCTTGGGTCGGGTTGATGAGGGCGAGTGAAGTGATTGCGGTAGATGGTAAAAGAAGATAGCTGGGAAGAAGAAATGGAAGAGAAAAAAAAGACCGCTTGGGGAATGCCGAATGTGTTTGAAGCTAGTGGCCATGCCTGCAGCCCTTGGGGGCCAGGATACCAGTGTGGTGGAGCTGGATATCTAGGGAATGGGGAAAGGCCCTTCCGTTTTGGGTCAAGGCAAAGCAGCTCTTAGACCAGGCTGCGCTGACTGAAATACAAAACCAGGTCTGCGCAGGCCTGGGCATAGCCGAGGAAAGGCCTCTACTGAACACATTAGGGAGGAAAACGTAAATTTAATAAAAGCTCTTCCTTCTTCAAGAAGAGAAAAAAGAAAAAAATCAACCCAAAGTCAGATAACTAGTTTCCGAATCTGAAACTTGCTGGGGCTGCAGATTTGGTGCTGCTTTTGGGGTCTGCTGCCAATTTCTTAAGAGCATAGGAGAGTAAGGAAGGAGGACTCTCAGAAAGAGGAATGACAGTTTTGAACAAGTTTCTTTCAGCTTGGCTACAGGTCCTTCAAATTGTCACATTGTGGCTGGCTCATTTGGACGTTAATGATTCAGACATTTCTGGGACTTTTTCCTCAGGTTTCAGGAGCTTTGTCCAGCCTGTCACAAAATTAAGAATTTGGGTATGTAGCAAAAATATATGTTTCATTTTTATTAATGGTAATGGAAGATTTTCAGTTAGCAAACCCTTCTGGAATAGCTCTGTAACTCCCCCCTCAGCCCCAGGGGTGTTAGTGGGAAGAATTTGCTCCTTAGCAAAAGACTACGGGCTCTGCAGTGGTTCACTGGAGGCAGCTACAAGCTCCAAAGTTTCTCTTCAAAATTATGTGCCAATAATTCTGACAGATTTTCACAATTAACCAAAACCATTTCAGCGAACCCAGTGTTAAACTCCCATTTAGACAGCAGTAATACCAGATTTCTTACATCTGCATATTTTTCCAGTCTTCTGAGGAAATGATGTCTGGAATAAGATAACTGTGTTACCCATCACGCTGCTTACACGTTTTTCCTACGCCTTTTCCTATGTATGGCTTCTGTCATAGGTAACATGACCAGCGATAAGAGACATTTATAGCACAGCACTTTTCCAAGGTAGCTTTTGGCTGCAGTTTTGTTTCCAGCCACACCTTGCACTGGGTTGAAGAAGTCGAGGTGGTTTGAGACTATGGGACTGGTAAATGGCAGTAGACAGGTCTAAAGTGTATTGTTTTCAAGCAGCTCGCTGCTCAGAATGAAAAAATAACACTGGGTATTCAAGTGTGAGCCAAAATAAATCCATTTTTAAATGGTGATGTCTCTCACTGAATAAAAATTGAAGGACCATACTCTGACAATGGAGTACAGCCACCTACTTACGGCATGCCAGGACAGCAATAAGTGACTCACCCGCCCACCCGCACTCCAAGGACACCAGGGCCTGAGGTCTCCGTCACAAAGTTGTCACAACACTGAATTCAGACAAACAGTTTTTCCGACTGCCCACAGTCTGTACAGTACTTGCCGCTTGTTCACTTTTCCAGGTCATCAACCCCTAAAATATCTCAAGGTGAAAATGAGTGGGAGTGACATTACACAAACACTTCCATATATTAGTGAGCTTGTACTAATATTTGCTTTAAAATCTGTTTGTTGATAAATGCTAATTAAATACCAACTCAAAGCTTTATTTTGACCCTCTCTTGGGGTCTTTTGTACTCCTTAATTTGCGGGGCAATCAACAAATCCCACTTAATGTTTTCTGTAAGGCGATTAAAACCACCACTAGGGGAAATAAAAAGAGGAGGATTTTCTATAGTAAGTAGAAAATGGAGAGAAACTTCTGGAGCAGAGAGATTATGACAGTTCCCAGCTCTGTCATCAATTTGTTGATGATAGTTGTGGATGCCCCCTCCCTGGAAGTGTTCAAGGCCAGGCTGGATGGGGCTTTGGGCAACATGGTCTAGTGGAGGGTGTCCCTGCCCATGGCAGGGGGGTTGGAACTAGATGATCTTTAAGGACCATATTGTAATTCTATAGTTCTATGATGTGAAAATGAAACACAGCAGTGGCTTTTTCATGTCATGGTCAATGAGCTGCAGAGAATATTCCATCTGCAAAGAGATTCAAGAACTGGTTTGTCCAACAAGACATCAGCCAGTGCTTCCTGAGCTTTCTTTATCCTTTGAGGAGCAGGTACCTGTCAGCAGCTAGCGCAATACCTGATTTTGCTGTGTGTTGCATGGAAAAAAAAATTAGGGCGAATGCTGCCTGCAAGTAAGAAAATTACTTTCTTGGTTCATTTTGGGGAGAAAGAAAGCTAGTCAAGTGGAGAAGAGAATATAAAGGGAAGAGATAAAAATAATGGGTTAAATGGAAGTGTGAAATGACAAAATTTCAGCCTCAGAGGCTGGTTGTATAATAACAAATCAAATGTGCCAGGGCCCAATCTCTGCAGGCTATTAGGACAGGACTGTTAACATTTGAAGAGCAAGTTGTCTCCATCATAATCCCCTCTCAAATACCTGGTACATATTATGCCCCAAACCATTGGCCAAACATTGCCTAAAAGACTGGTAGGTGGCACAGACCAAAGAAATATTTGGGACAAAAAAATAGCTAAAAATTAAGCATTCCAAGGGATCATATGCTGGTGCTTGTGCTCCAGGTTTGTTTCTGCTTTGCTTTTAAGCATGGAGGAGTAGAGTTATGCCCCAAGGGACTGCGTATGGGACCTTCCCCACAGAGAAGCTTGATGTGGGGGGAACAATTTGACTGAACTCCGTGCTATATGCGTAGTTGCTCCATCTGTTTTATCAGGCAAAATGAGTCACTTGATATTTAAATAACATATTCACGTAAGTTCCCCATCTCCCAGAAGAACCTCAAGGCTTCATGTACACCTGCTAAAAGGTAGGATCTCACCCCTGCAATCAGTGACCACTGCGTCATGGCAATAGCTCAACCCCCTTCACGAAGCATCCTTTACTTTCGAGGTTCTTAGATATATACTCAGGAGTGATGTTAAACCCTCAGTATACCAGCACAAGTGTAACCTCCCAGGGTCACTCTGCACGCACAGCAGAACCAGAAGCTCCTCTGTCCCTTTGATAGGGTGAGACATCTTTTCCTTCCCAAATTAGCTGCCTTGTGGGGAATGGAGTCTTAGCACTGAAGATGAAGGGTAACTATTCAGGTTCGATGGCATTGCCTAAGTTGTTGATCATTTCGGTGTAAACAGCCACCAGCGGTGGAACCGCAGCTCAGGTCTGGGGGCTTCCACTTGCCGCCCTCTCCCCTCATCGAAACTTTGGGAGCTAGGGAGGGGTTAGGTGGTTTTCATTGGTTTTAGGCAGAGAACAGAGAAGTATTGTAGGATTTGACCTAGTTTGTTCAGCAAAAGGCAGGTAATAAAAATTTAGAATCCTTAACCCCCCAAATACTCAGATTCTGTTATTATTTGAGAATCTCAGTTTTCATATAAAAAATAAAGCAGGAATTTAGTCCTGATTGCCTGAAAATGAGTCCAAACACTCCAAATACCAGATGGTGAATAAAAAAAGACCCAAATGTACTATTTTTCTTCTGTACATTAGAGGGGCTCAGCGAACAAAGATTCATTTTTATATGCCTTGCATTAGCAGTCTGATACAAAAATGCTCATATCTAGGTTAACAGGAAGATAATTTTCTGAGGTCAGGCATGAAGTACTAGAAACTGTGTGGAGAATGTGACAGGAAAGATCAGAATAAGCAGATTAAGTAGTGGTGAGGTGAAATACACGGTCTTAGATATGTTTGAGAGGAATGATACAGGGCAAAGCAGGATGATGAGTGAGGAAGTGGGCAGAGAGAGAGCTAAGCCCATGGTGTGAGTTTAGGAGATATTCTTATTAGCCTTGACATCTGGAGTGCAGAAAGCCAAATTTATGTTATGAGTGCTGTATGAGAGCTTGGTATTGATAGGCAAAGCGTTCATACTCCAGCTCCACGTTATACTGGGAAAACTCCACTTCTGCTGATAGAGCTTGTTGCAGCCCAATTCAGTTAAAAAAAAAAAAAAAGTCATCTTGTAAAAGAGCCCTTTTGCTGATACGTCTTAATCCATACTAGGGGTTTCTGCTGGCACAGCTATGCTGGCTGCCGATGACACTTCAGCACTCCCCTGATTGATGTACATACCTTGCAACAGTTTGTCATGTTGTTCTGGCCAAGGTCTTTGCTAGGAGCGAGGGAGTCACAGGAGCAGGCGAGGAGGGTCAGAGAGCAGAAGAGTAGAGAGGTTTTCGTCTTGTTACCAAGCAGAAGGCGAGTAATAGCGGAAGGAAAATCAATATATTAAGAATAAAGAGTACTCACCATGGTTTACTGGCTGGACCTCTAATTCCAGCCATATAAACTTGGAGACATTCTTGTTTAAAAAAAAAAGTCTCTGTTTTTCATTGCTGTGTTAGCTGTCTGGTGTTTTGTTGAAAGAGAGTTATAAGATATATCCTTTCCTAATATGAAGATATATTAACCTGTAAACTTGAAAGGCAGCCTGTGTTTGTTGAATGCATGGGTCTTAAAAAATCATGGCCTAGTGCTTCATTACATGTAAAAATTGCTTTATTTTGATCAAAACATTGTGTTGCCATTGCAGTTCTCCTCCACCCTTTAAATTTATTATGCTGGATTCTCTTCAGATTTCTTCTAACTACTGTTGATACACCACCCTTTCAGTGGCATTCCTTTTGGTTTCCCGTGTATTATTTATTTAAAACATTAGTTTTGTCAGGTCCAGTGCTTCTCTTGCAAGGCATACAGGAGCTTGAGTTGCAGTGTGAAATGATCGCTCCGGCTTAATGAATGTAATTGATTTAATAGAGGCAAGGAATGCCCTACTGAAATCTCTCAGATTACAATATCATTACTACATGCTGTATTACATCTCTCTATACTACGCAGAGATAGATCCAGTGTGTGTATGCAGAGACTATGTGTATACATACATTGGGTGCATGTATGCATGTTTATATTGTGTACATAGGGTCGGTGCTCTATAGTATATATAGCTTATTTACAGCCACTCTCAGTCATTCGGGGATTAGTAGTGTTACTTGGTAATACAAAAACACAGACAATGAAAACCTGTTTAAATTAAGGCCAGCAGGGAAGACTGAAGTAAGGAAAGAAACATGGATCACCGTCACTGCTGACAAAGCAGAAGCAGCAATTTCCCGAGCCAATAAGCCAGCACAGCACCATGGAAGAATCCGTTGGAAGTTTCAGCTTCTGAACAACAGGGAGGGGAAGAAATACCCATTTTTTCCACCACTTACTTGCAGATCAGATGAATGTGAGCACTCATTTTCTGTTTTTCCAAACACGGGAAAAGCTAATCAATTATAAAAAGCCTCCCCTCCCATTTTAATATACAGTCTTTGATGTACAAGCTTCTGTTTACTGCAGTAGTGAATGCTGAATTAGAAACCATCTTTCAGCTGTTTCTGTGACATACATTCCCCACTGATACCTAGCTGATTCTGATGTTTATATATACTCCACTGCCATACAACCTTGACTAGCTATTGCTTGCCCCACCATAAAGAGGTCTACAGAACAGGAAGATGAATCGCTATACCTAGAGAATACCAATTTTGCTATTACACCAGGAAAAAAAAAAACAAAACAAAACAATAAACGAGTGTGTCTGAATCTTTATAGATTTTTAATAGGTTGGGAAATTCTAGAGAATTCATGAGATCTCTTAAACTGACTTCAGTAGAAGCCAGATCAGGTCTATTTAGCATTGCAGAAACACTTGGCTAGATACTATTATTAAAAGCAGGTCTTCACTGAAGTTCATTAGCTTTAGTAGGCCAAAAGTATGACTTATTTCTTATGGCCAGTGGCACATAATATAAACATAGACAATACGTTTGATGTATATCACCATGTTCTTAAAGTATGTGGTCTTTTAGCAGTCTGTGTTTGGAATTTTTTAAGGGAGCAGCAAATAACTGTATGGTTGGAACTTGACATTGAGCACTGAATTTGGGCATAGGTTTAAAAGCAGAAGTAGTCAGGAGCTTGTGTTGCTACTTATTGTTATTATATATTGCTCATGTTTCTACTTATTGTTATATTATTTTGTAGATAGTCTGAATTTGTCCCAAACCACTCCTTTACTTGAAGTATTTTTCAGGATGCAAGTTACAAAAATACCAAATTAGACAGTTTCTCTGCTCATGCGAGGAGACACTTTAAGCCTGCAAGCTGCCCAAGCAGCTAGAAGGGCCCCGGCTGCTGAGGACGAGTGCTGTGGAGTCAGGGATCCCAGACCTTAGGGCACCCCTTGCCGCTGGGGCAAGTGGAAGAGAAGACTGGGCAAACCTCCCCAAAAGCAGTATCACGAGTCTCCCGACAAACCCAGCAGGTACCACAGAGAATGCTGCCTTAATTTCAGCAAGATCTCTTCAGGCTAGTACGTTTCAGACAAAGCAGTCAAGCTCAATGAACCAGATTTTTTTCCGATCAGTTCTACTTACAGATGAGTTCCCCAAAAGCGGGAAAGTCACCCTTTCACTCTCTTGCTGTTGAGGTTTTTTCTTCCTTTTCTTTTCAAATCTTGTTGTTTACAGCCCATTTACACCATTTTCTACTAAGCCTGGCCATTCTGAGTCAGCGCTAGGCAGGAGACAATCAATCAGCGATGCCCTAGACTTGCAGCAGACTGAAAGTGGCAGTCGCCTTCCCAGAAGGAGAAAGAGCCTGCAACCACCTCTTTTCTCTGCGTACTGGCACCGGAGCTGAATGGGAGTCTTGTTTTCGCCCTGCAGAGTCACAAAAACCAAAGGCGAATCTGACTGTAGTAACTACCTGGCAAACAAACCATGTGGTAATAGTGGTTTGCACAACTTTCTCTTCAAGCAATCCTGACTAACGACCAAATAGCAGAAGAGCCCCAACTTCCCTTTGTTAATTTTCCAGTGAAGGCATAAATCCCCTCAGACAAATCCTTGTACAAACCCATTCAGGCAGCTCTAATTAGCCTTTTTTGGGAGAAGTTTTTAAGAAACCTAGAGAGAGCAAAATGGAAGCATGATGGGTCATTAAATATCTCTTAGTTTGATGAGACACCCAATTTGGCATTCAGGAACAATATCCTGAGACAGTATTTTCTTTTTAGAAAGATGTAAAACTGAGGTTTTGATTCCATGCTTACAGGAAATCCTACAGCAGCTTCTATACGAGTAGAATCATTGCCAAGCGCTTGGTGTTAAAAATTACCAGGATTAAAAAAACTCATAGAATTGCTTCAAGAATCACAGTGTTTTCAAAAACATAAACGTGGGTCTTTTTATATTGTCCTATTTATTTTCTGCTTCTGGGGTTCCCACTTTCAAGCTTTTTTCCAACCACCGTTTCATGCCATAGAGAGGTAAGATTGTTGCAAGATCCCATTATACAAGGATATGCAGTTTTAAGAACAGCAACAAATATTGTGAGACTCACCAGAAAATAGCAAGAGTTGGCAGCACCGCAGTAAGGATATTAACTTTCATGTCTTCCCAAACTGCAGTTTCTATAAATAGCATGTCTGCTTTTACTCCTTCTGCAGTTAATTACATAGATTTTCCTGCATTTCCTCTTCTGCAGTGTCCCCGTGAATCAGTATGTTAGCTAATGGACTGAAGCAATGCTTACGGGTGTTTCCCAGTAATCACCTTTGACATTAAGCTGTTATTAAAAGTATTTCTGCAAGTGGGGAGGTTAAGTGGATAAGGAGCTCACTCTGCTTTCCCACTGCAGAAGGGGACAACTATGTATTATATTTTTTGCACATGTGCCAGGCACAGGATCATGACATAGCTGAGGTTTTTCCTGCACACATCCCCTATTGTGTGTGCCTCATCTGGTTTAACCTTGTCTTTTACAGCGGTGAGCTGGTTGTTCTCTGCTGTAGACTGGCTTGGGCAAGACATTAAGGAGGAAATTTACCTCACCTAGCTTTGGATACCACCAGGGAAACACCTTCCTCTGCACTAGTCACTTATGATTTCTTCCACAGTCAGTGGAAAGTGGTAGTTCCTTTTAGCACCAGCTTCACCTGATCTCTTTACCTACTGACCCACTTTAGGATGTTCTTGGTGCTCTAGAAGTGCCAGCCTCTCTCCATTGACTGTGATGGCGTTTTTTTCAGTTATTTGAGCTCATTAGAGGAAAGTTCCAGATTTGAAAGCTCTAAATTCTGATCAACAGTTCTATCTGGTTAGTCCTTACTACTCAAATATTACTAGTCATTAAGTATCTACAGAGCAGTATTTCCCACCGTAAGCCTATAAGCTAACTACAGCTACCTAAATGCTTCATTTACTTTCCAGCCTCTGCTACACCTTGACTAGTTTCTTATCTAGTTTATTACACAGTAGTAGAGATTTCCAAATCCTTTGTCACCGGTGCCTGCGGCTCCACAGGGGCCAGATGGCTCATTTGCCAGGGCATCCATGCAGACAGGGTCGTAGAGTGGACCTGGCTGTTGAGATGGTGGAGGAAAGGAAGTGGCACCCATCTGCTTTTCGGGCAGGCTTCTCTCCACACAAGACACCAATCGAAGGTATGTATTCCACAGCGCTGGAGCCTCCTTCCCACTCCAGGATCCCACATGCCAGACACAGTCTGTTTGTGAATCACAGCTCAGGCTGAACAGCTGGGTCGGGCTCATGGTGTGGTGGAGCAGGAGATCCTGCAGGATGCGAGATGCAGGTACCCTCAGGGCACAGTAGGTGGGAAAAACATTTCAGTGAAACACATGCAAGATGTGAGAGACTTACGAGGTCCCTGTAACACTGCTCTCATTTCCGAAGGGCAGAAGCTGTTTCTCTTACCATTGCACTGAAAAGGTCTACCAGGGCTGCTCAGGCCCTGCACGAGATCCACTTCCCTTAATGCTGCAACATTAAATATCCCTCTTCGCCTGTCACACATGGCTCCTGCTCACCTTGGGACCCAAACCTCCCCTCTCTGGCTGTTGAGAAACTAAGGAATGGGATTTGGAGGCTGCTTGTGGCACATACGCATATATGCCTCTCTGCGTGCATGCGCATGCTTGTCTATATCTCTGTACCCCTCCAGAATGGAAGGAAATAAGGAATGATGCCATTTTGGCTGTTGTCTCTCCTCCAATTCTGGCATTTTTAGCAGGCTGTTCACACTAAAAGCCTCTTGCCTTCTTTCTGCTAGTTCAAAACACGTATGCCTGCCCCCTTTATGGAGAGCCAGATGGGCTATGTCTCATCTGCAAAGGGCAGAACAGATTTTGTCTGGTGTGTGGTACCATGTCTTTACAGCTATTTTTATAGCTCTCAAAGTCCTAGATTCTGTCTGAGGCCTCTGGGTGGTTCCATAATATTAAGCTTATTAATATTAAAATAGGTCCTTTGGAACAAAGGTGATTCTTTACAAGAATCGGGGTAATTTGATAGATGTTTCAGGCAATATCCAACATGAGAAATGTGGCCTAGTAAATTAGACAATGTGTTAAAATTTGATTTGCTTCACCTTCTGATGATAGGAAGAAGTTCAATGTTAAAGTGGAATAAAGTAACTCCAAGCATTCAAAAACCATGACAAGTCAAATCATGAGGTTTTATATCAGTAATATATTTGGGATCCTTTCTCCTTTCCTATGGGGTCTTCACCCTTAGGGTTCAGGTGGATGCCATTTTCAAACTGTTCCACACAACCATCAGGCCAAAGGCATTTTTTGGTTGATGTTACAATTCTCACATACCCAAATAACCCCAAACCACAGAGAAGAATTCAAATATAATCAGAGTTGATGACTCTGAGAAGAGGAAAAAAATGGGTATCTCATCTCTAAGCAACCAGCCTGCTCACATAATAAGAACTCGATAATGATTTCAAGCTGCAGGGTGTGTGGCATCTACAAGGCCAAGTTAATACAGTATTTGGGCCAGACAATCCTGTAGTTCCTTCCAGTCTTAAAAGCAGTGTCATACCTGAAGACTCAGCTTTTAATGGCCTAGACTATCAAAGATGAGCTTGTTAGGCATATTATCAGCATAAACGCTGCTTAGAACCTCTCTTTCAACTTTAGTCTTGATCTGAAGAAAATCTGTACAGTCAAAAAAAGTCAGTACTGGCAAAGGCTTTGGGGAAAACTTGAAATTCAAGTGATACTGGGCATCAGAGGCTAGATTCAGGTTAATGGCAGGAGAAATCAGAGAGCAGTTACCCAGCAAAATGCAGAGAGGTCTGGCCACTGAGATGGAGGACAGTCAGAAGCAGCTATGTGACAACGAAGGAAGAGCTCTGCACAGGAAAGAGACATCTATAGATGGCAGGGATTGCTTCATCGGAGCACAGAGTAGTCCTCAGGCATTCCCCAGTTCTAGTGCTTTGCTCCATAGATCCTGAGAAACAGCAAAGGGCCCACATTTCAGTTTAGCAGATCTAGTCCTTGGCTCTTGGTTGCTCAGGCTTTTCCAGTGACCTCACGTTTCTCAAGAGTGATACCTTGTAAGGACCATGCACCATATGGACTGATTTAAAGCCAAGCTCCTTCTGCCCCCTTTCCTCCAGAAGACCCCATAAAAAAGAGATGCAGGTGTATCCCAATTAACAAACCCAGCATACTTGTCATTTTGCAACCCAAAAGCTAGGGCCAGACTTCCGCATGTGTATTTTGTACAGGTTAAAGGCTGAATTTGCAACCAGTCTCTTATTTGCAACCTCACATACTTGGACCTGTATAGGCAGGGAGAGCTCGAATATGAGTTCAAATACATTTATGCTTTCTCAAACCCTAAGTGAAGAGTTTTACTTAAAAAAAAGGAAAGGAGAGACTAAATTCATGGGAGTGTCTATACTGCCAAAGTCTTTGGCTAGCAAAGCCTAGCAAACACTTTATTTTATAGGCTTTTTAAAATAAGACTAACTCGTGTTTTTATTTATCATGGATTATATGTCCTCAGGTTTTAATATAAATATCCAGGACTTTGGACTCCTTAGGTGACTGAGAGGTTGTTATAGTCAATGGAAAAATCTTCACTGCCTAGTGATATTCTAGCTTGCCTATAATAGTAATAAAAAAGCAGTTTAATAGCAATGAAGAGAGTCCCAGTCAATTATGCAGGAACAAGAGTTTTTCAGCTCTTCACGAGTGGGGTGTTGCATACTTTCTACTCTTTTTTTTTTAGAGTGAAGCTTTGCAAGGGTGGCCCTTGACTGGCGTGCTCAAATACAAAGGCTTTAAACTGTTTTGAAATAAAGGATTTAGCAAACAAACATAGGAGCCTTCAGAGGCTCCCACCCAATTGTTTATCTTTCTGCTGTTGTATCTATTTGTAAAACTCAGCTTTGTGAGCTGGGGATTACACAAGAACTTTCAGCTTCTATTGAATACCTTTAAACTAAGTTTCTTTCCTGTTGCTCCTTTATTTGTGGAGGAAAGCTTGTTAATGTGAACCCTGAGTGCACAGGGTTCAAAATGCAAGTAAACTAGGTTTTAAAATATAGCCCACTGATGCATAGGCCATTTCTCATAGTTGTGGGGTTCTAACTAACAATTTGGGGATCTCTGGTGTCAAGTATTCAGCCAATATCACTAAGTCCAAGCACAATTCATCCCAGGTTAGGTTCTCCAAACTTGCCAATAAACAGGTGTTTTCCCTAAACAAGTAGCTTAAGGGATATGTCAGTATTTTTCTTTTCTTACCTTGACATGAGCACTGTGATTGAAAGTTTAGTGTTACTACATATTCAAGCTAGAGGGACGTCCAGAGAAAAGATAAAGCCTGAACTGTGCTTGAGCTTCCGGGGGTGAACCAGAGCCCCTCAAAACAGTGGGTTACAGAGGCTGGCAGGTAAGCAGCCAAAAGGCCCAGGAACCTGCTTTTTGGAGTATCTGCAGGAGCTGCCAGGAGCCCTCAAGTGGGTGAAGCTCAGTTTCTGGGAATACCGCAGTGATGCTGTGACCTCCTTATCCCATTTCAACATTTCTGAAGAACAAGAAAAGGATTTTTGTTCACCCCAGCTTACCCACGAAGTTAACTCCATGTGTAAGCAAGTTGGGAACTGGTTAATCAAGGCAAAAAATGGACACAAAAAATTAAAATTGGGAGGTTTTTTAATTTGCCTCCTTTTTCTGTATGGGATAAGTAGTTTTTCTCTTATCAACAAAGGAACAGACTTAGGAAAGAAACCCAGGCCAATTCTCCCTTTTCCCCTTGCACAAACTAAAACCTTACTGTTTTCATATTCCAAGAGCTGGGAAACTCAGGATATCCCCGCTAGGTTTGCAGTATCGTCAGGAGAGCTGACAGCAGGATTGGTAAAGTGGCTTCACACAGTACCACTATCAGGCCATGTGCTGAATTAGCACTCACCTTGTGCCTCAGGGCCTGAAAGAGATTCATAATTATCCACACACATTTAAAGGCAACTGCAAATGCGGGAAGGGAGGAGGAAAATAGAGCAGCGTGTTATAGCTACAGGCTGTGAGATTCAGAGGTAACGGCTTTCACTTGTTGGTTTTCAGGGATTTCATCATGGCAGCCTCTGAGCTGTGGGACCCAGGTATTCTCCCCAGAAGATGCCCCAGTCCTGTCCTGAGCTCATACCAAGATTAGATGTGTAAAACTTGATGCCTATTTTCCATGCTAACAAGAAACCCACTGACAAGTATCAGGGGTTTGCTACTGTACTCCATATGATCCCACCTTGGGATATCACAGGATCAGGACCAAGGGTCGCACCACAAAATGCATCCGCGCTACAGTTCAGACACAGCCTGAAGTGACCTGTGGCAGCCTTCCCGTCCTCTTCATCAATCCCACATTCAAAGGGTCTGCTCTTAAATCCCAACCTAAAGCGATGCTGCAGAGTCTTATGTCAAGTCCAGCAGCAATAATCTGCATTATTCTCACATTATTTGTTCTTTAAACACCTGCATACCTCTACTTGCTTGTGACTTTAGGCTAAGTCTTCCTACCTGAATTATTCTCTTTTCTGTATTTCAAATCTACCCGTGAAGCTTGCCGCCTTCGCCTGCAACCGCACCTCTCTCCACAAAGCGCGGAGCGCGACCCTCCGAGCGAGAGGCAGGCCTTTCCCTTCCCTCACGTCAAAGCTCCACCGCAAGGGCATCGAAAACCGCACGCACACCCGAACGCACCTCATAGCACACCGCCGCCCGGACGAGCGGGCCGGCACTTTCCATCAGGATCCTCAATTTTGGTTGACACCTTGGGGGGCCGTCCCAAGCGCCGCGTCGGCCGCTGACTGAACTGGCCCGGCGCGGGGAGTCAGGGGGCGTCGCGCTGCGTCGTCCGTGTAAAACGCGGCGACGGCTGCGGCCGTGGCACCGGGTTTCAGTCAGAAAGCGGAGCACTTGGCAATGAGCTGGTAAAAACTCCCGCCGGCCGCGGGACCTTGGATGAAGGCCGGTGCGGAGCCGCGAACGCTTCGCTGGAAATTTTTTTTCTTTCTTACCCCCCAACCTCCTCCTCCCCGCATGTAACGGAAGGTCAAAAGCAGACGATAACATGTCACCCGCGGGTCTGCANGGAGAAAGCGAGCGAGGTCCCGGCAGAGCGGTTACGGGAGGGTTTGAGAGAGCCCTCCTCCCCCCCCCGGAGGGGAACAGGAAAGGAGAGCCGTGGCGGGCGGCGGAGGGGGAAAACTTAGGGCCGGGACTCGCGGGG
>VXBL01001366.1:47678-66314 GCA_013400195.1 Aramus guarauna
CGGGCGAGGGCGGCTGGGAGGGCGGCAGCGATGTCCCAGGGCACGGCAGGAGGCGAGGGAGCGCCCCAAGTGCTGCCGGAGGGGAAGGAGAGGCAGAGGAAGAGGAGGCGGAGGAAGAAGAAGGAGAGTAAGACGCGGCTGGTGCGCTCCAACTTGCTGTTACCTGAGGCCGAGGCGGAGAAGTCCAAGAGGACGGTCCTGGCCAGCAACCGCCTCAAGACCACCAAGTACACGGCGCTCTCCTTCGTGCCCAAGAACCTCTTCGAGCAGTTCCACCGCCTGGCCAACGTCTACTTTGTGTTCATCGCGCTGCTCAACTTCGTGCCGGCCGTCAATGCCTTCCAGCCGGAGCTGGCCTTGGCTCCCGTCCTCTTCATCTTGGCGGTCACTGCCATCAAGGACCTGTGGGAGGATTACAGCCGCTACCGCTCCGACAAGGAGATCAACCACATGGAATGCCTGGTGTACAGCAGGTGAGGCGGGGTGGGTGGCTACCGGAGACGGGGAGCGCCGCCGCGGCAGCCGGTGGTGGGGGCTTGGATGAGTCAAGGTGTGGAAGCCGGACAGCGAGCAGGTCCATCGTGGAGGGCTTTCCTTCCCACTCCAAGCGCAAGGAAACTTCCAGTTGTCCCTGGAGCTAACGTCTCCCATCTCTTTACTCAGAACTGCGGGAGTTCCTACAGTCCTGTGCCTTCAGGTGAAAGCGAATCCACTCTGATCGGTGGGGTCCCACAGTAAATCACTGATTTATGAGTAAGCAACATTTTTTGTAGGTCTACACATATGATCCAGGCTTGCTAGCGTTCAAGTTTTAAAGGAAGGACGGTGCATGGCAAAGCGAATGTAAGCGGGCACAAGCAGTGTTTGATTTGCAAGCGTTTATGTGAACACTTCCCAGTGTGCGCGGTCAATTATACCAGTGTATAGTTTCAGGCATTAATTTGGTTTTAGCAATATGAGACCTCACTCATGTAATCTGCTATTAAATCTTCACTGAGCAAAGGAAGGATAGAGGCCGGAGGCTTCTACATTTGAGTTAGGACTGTGAGGTTTCATGACATGCGAATTAGCGAGCCTGAGCTATGTTTGCTTTTTTAAAGAATGAGGCAGTCTTTCCATTGAATGTTTACTTTTAAGTGAATGCTTTTTATTTACCGTCTGAAGTGTCATTATTCTCTGTGACTTCACTATTTCCCAGAGCTTGTGGATGGAGTGTTAGGTCATTTATCTCCTGTATATTTATTATTATTTTTTTAAATTATCTGGGCTATACATTTAGACCATGGCCTTCGTATCTGTAAATCAGACTGAAATGACTTTTGCGCCAACATTTATGTGCTCAGAATCCAGCTTTACAGAATTTTTGGTTTGCTTTTCTCTCAGTGCCAGAGTCATCTTGTAGTAGCTAAGGCAAAGGTTTTCTGGGGACTGAGAGAAGAACGCATTTTCCAAGAGAGCAGGTTTAGATCTCTTTCCGATGCTTCCAAGTCTTAACAGAAACGAAACACGTGCCAAGAAGCTTACACTCTGATTCCACAGGCTGTCTGGGAGGGGTCCTCTAGGCTGACGCAAGGACCGAGGCAGAGAGCAACTCTCCTATTGCAAGAAAGGCATGTGAAAAAAAAAGTATAAAATGCTAAAAAGAACACAGAATAGACTGCATTTTCAACATCAGCAGACTCATCTTGTTATTTCATATTGCACAAGAAATCTCACCCTGGGATATTCCCGCACCAGGAGATACGTATGCATGGGAACACAAGTAAAATGGCCTTATTTTTGTAAACTAAATGGAAAATAACCTAGCCAAATCATACACGTAGGCATTGCTAACCTAAGGGCTGTGCCTACCGCCTTGCTTGCCTGTAGTTGTCCCTAACTCTGAACACTTCATTGTGTTCCCTAACTCTGGACACTCCCATTGAGGGAGATGGGTGGCAGGAGGGCTGCTAAGGGGCTATTCTTCCAGTTAGGTAAAATAGTGCTAATAAGGATGGTTAATCTAGCCTTTACCAAACAAAATCAGTTGAGAAATAAGCTCCTGTGTCTCCTGTGTTGAAGAGCAAGAAAAAGTACCTGTTGCACAAGCTGCTTAAAATACTAACAAATACCGGTACTGGGATATTAATTCTGGAATGTTTCTATCCCCTGCAATTTTCCATATCCCTCTATGCTGCCAAAAAGTAGATGTGACTATGAGAAAAGGTGTATCTTTGGTGTTAACTTGTGCTCTTTTGGGAGTCCCTGCAATCTGCACTACCCTTTGTACTGCTTATGCTGTGCCAGAGTAAAAGTCAGAATTGTTCCTTTTACTGCATTTTGGATTACCATTGAGTGACACACAGATTAATTTGGGAGTAGTTCGCCTTTGCATTTGCATCAAAGCCTAATCCCTGTGGGGCAGCGAACGTGGAAATTTAGGAACTCTGTCACCTGTTGCAGCACAGCTTTGTGGCTAGGAGCAGAACTGAACGATGCGCCCTTACAGCCCTCTGCAGAAGCCTAGTCCCCAGTAGCAGCTCACCTATCTTTCACCTTCCAGCAGTCCCTAGGAAAAAGTCCCCTCCCACAGATAAAAAAGAAAAACAAAACAGGAGGCTAAAATAATTTTCCTATATGTTTTTAATCTCCCCAATTTTTCTTTTTTTTTGCCTTTTCTAAACTTCAGCAAGTCACCTTTTTGAACATCCCCCAACCCCCAGTGAGTGAGATGAGACTAGAAACTTGCAATTTTTGGAGATAAAAACTAAGATTCTCACTAACTTGAGTGACAGGCAACCAAGATTGAGAGATTTGTATTGAGGTCATGAAAGTCACTGGGCATGAGTTCAGAAAAGCTGTTTTCTCAGAAAGGTGTCATGCCAGGAGAAACACAAGTGATTGGATGTGACTTTTACTTTGTTTCCTTAGACTCTTTGTTTCTGGAAAAATGTTGAAATATAAATGTCACATAAGGAAGTAATAATTGACAGCTTTTCTCCCCACATCCATTTTAATCTGATCACTTTGTCATTTTTACTGCCTTTTAACCAAGCTAGACTGTCTCTCCCTCTCTCCCCCGCTCTACCACTTCCTTGTGGTGTCGTGGAGGCAGACTTTGATGCAAATGCTGTCCTTGATAGAGATGCTTCTGTACGTAGGGCAGGTTAATGAACATAGCTACAGTCGTGCGCTCCCCTAGGGCTGCCAGGGACCAGTGACTCTTCTCTTGCTGGTCAGTACTTTGTAGCTCTGAAAGAGGCCTTCTGCGAGATGGGATGTATCCTAGTGCCAGGGTGGTCATCTGCGCAGTGGTGGGCTCCCTTTCCTGCCAGCCTCCCACACAGCTGCAAGACAGCCACCTCAAATGTGGTCTACAGCGTTCAAACACAGGCTACAGCAAATGACAGTGAATTACAACAGTCAGCAACTTGAGACAGGGACTTTTGCTTCACAGGAGCAGAGCAAAGCCCTTTATTGCATGTTATATACAGTTTAGTGACCAAGTAAAGATTCAAATCAGGCCCTGTGTGTTCTGTCTTATATCCCCCATGTGCTGCTTTCCTGGCTGCTGAAGTACCTGTCCTCTGGTAGATAAAAGCCACAATTAATGATGCAAGATCTACAGGACAGCAATAAAGCAGGGGTAGGCAGAGCCTGCTGCTAGTCAGGCCAGCTCATCAGGAGGAGGTTCAAAAGCATGGAAGCAGTGTCCACTGCGCGGTTCTCTGGAACAGCCTACACAGGCAGATCATGTCAGTAATCTGATGTGGGGGAAAACACTGTTCTGCTATGCTGACTGCTTGACAGCTGGTATGCAGACTAGGCCGTCTTCCTCCCGCCTGCCAAGTGGTGTGGACTCAGATGACCCACTCTCATACAGCCATTGCTGAGTCAATGACTCAGTGGCTCATAGTTGGGAACACTTATCGGACGATAGAACAGCAAAGGATGATGCAAACTAAAGTAAAAAGCTGAAGAGAGATGCAGCTTGTTTTTGCAGAAAGAAGACAGCTTTCATTTAGAAATTCTGGTTGTTCTGGAGAGTCCCTCCAAATACTGCTTTCTAGAGTCAGATGGTGGAAAGGGAAAAGACCCAATTCTTTGAATAAATTGAAAGAAGCTGTTGAGTTTGAATTGGCAGCGTGTGTCGCAGAGTGAAACACGCTGGAGAATTGCAGACTTGTGTTGCTCTGTGATGGAGTTTGCAGGTCCGCCTGTAAGAGCAGTCAGGGTCTTCATAGGTAAAGAGGGAAGGTTTCTTAGCAAAGAGAGGTTGATAGGGCTTCTCTCTGGAGGCCTTTAAGGGTACCTCTCCTGTTTGGCAAAACAGAGGAAATTAGGCACTTACTTCAGGAGGACAGTTTCACAGGCCACCTAGAATTTAGATTCAGTGCAGGTGCTTAAGTTAGGAATGCTGGATCACAGTCAAAACTCATTCTTAGTTGGTTTAAATGCAGGGAAGTTACAAAGGCATTAGAGCCCTGCCTGCAGAAAATTGTTTAGTGTGTATAACCTTTGCAAACCTGTAATCATCTTAGTCTCCTTTCTTTGTTCCTCTTCCTCATTGCCATCACCCAGGGATGGAGGTTGAAGACTGGAGATTACAAATTCACAATCTTAATGATGAAATCTTGTTTGGCTAGTTACTTTTCTGAACTACTATCTTGGACTTAGAGGATGGAAGGGTGATTTTTTCTTTGCAGTTACTCTCCTCCAGTGCTCACTAGCTCTGGCTGGAGTTGTGGATCGCACCTGTAAATGCTTGCTCCAAATAATTCCAGGATGCACACGTTGCTGCCGCTGTTAAATATTTGATAGAACTAAATTTGTCACTGGAGCAGATGTGTTAAAACTCTTCTAAGCAGGGGCTTTGTTTTCGGTGTGCTGTTACAAAGTATGGTATACATTTACATGGTATGTAAATAGAAGATGAATAGTGATAACTACAATCACAACAAATAATGGCACTCATCCAGCAGGGAATTACATTTTGTTACTGACTCAGTGCTGTGTTGGTGAAATAATCTCTGCTAACATTTTTCTAGGAGACTTATGTTCAAAACCAAAGGGCTTTGCTTTTTAATTCTACTTTCTAACTCTTGCTGTGTCCATTGAAGAGTATTGCTAAAGAGTGTAATGGTCTCGCATACTGATCAGAGTGATAACAGCTTCTTCTGTCAACCTGTGATTTAGAAAATCCATGACAAATTGGTATTTACGACCAGATATTTGTCTACCCTGAGGTGTGGAAAATGTTTAATGGGGCACTCAGACAGCTATCAAAGCAGGCTGTTTTACATTAAATGTTAATTTCTTTCTGCAAAACTCAAGAGGATGAGAGAAGAGAGTTTGATGTGGGCAATGTGTTTCATACAATTTCCGAAATATGCTCCTTTCTTCCTCTCCTCTGTCAACCTGCCAGTGAAAGCAATTCCAGCCTTGGAGAAAAAAAGATACAGCAGTGTTACCAAATCCTCACAAGGGCACAGCAGATCCCACTCATGGCCTCTAAAATAGCCACATGATGACTTGCCTTGCAACCACTGCACTTCCTAGGTGCCTTATTTTGCTGGCAACACCAGTCTTTGGGGAGTTCGATTGCAATTATCTCCCACTACTACCCAAATAGACCATAGTAGCTTCTTGTCCCAAAACATGCTGGCAGGCTGAGACATTTTTCACCAGAAGAACTAAGCTTGTCTCATTCCTTCCAAATGTCACTAGCTGTGACTCAAAAGGAAACTACCTGGGATTACTCAGTTTCCTCTGTGAGCTTGGTGCAAAGAAAGCAAAAAGTAGTGGTCTGAATCTGTTGGTGAAGTCAGTGTTCCCTCCTTGCGTTTCAGAGAGGCTCTGATTATGTTACTGTGTCTTTCTCCTTCGCTTCCATTTGGGCCAGGCTGGCAGTGAGTAAAACTCACTGGGAGATGTAATAGAGGCTCTTCTGTTAGACCGATAGAGAGCAATTTCATTTGGTAGTAGAGCTCATCCTAGTAGCGCACGTTGTCTGTGCTAATCTTCTGAGCTGTAGCCAGCTGCAATGAACAGGAGAGCCCACCTGTCCAACTATATGTATGCAGTTTATTTGCTATTTAGTGTAGGGCAAATTTTCTAAGTGCCTGAGCTTCACTACCGGAAAAGAAAAATGCTCGCCTCTTATTACTAAGCTCTTTCATTTGTATAGGATGTCATGAGAGCAGTTGTAGGCTGTTTCACATGCCTCTGGCTAACTGCCAAAGAAGATACTGTTAATCACCACTGAAAGACCTAGTGATGTCCCCAAATTAATTTTTGCAGATACAAGCTGCACTCTGGAGAGACTGCTTGTGTTAAGCAGACCACGGCCCAGAACCATAGGTGGCCACAGGTCTATTTGCTCTCATGTGTGAGACCATGATTATTGCTACAAGTTGCTGAAAGAGGAATAATAGATCTTCTTGATTCTGTCAGAGTACATTCTCAAAGAAACTATACAAGAGGAAAGAATAGCATGTATTATTCAACTCTGCCTGATACTGTGATTCCAGATTCCATCTTCCACGTGTCATCTAGTCAGCAGAACTGAAAACCAGAACTGAAAACCTCGACAACCATGCTATAGGTGAATGTTTTATAGAACTGCCTATTAGCTATCATGGCATAACTTAGCCAGGGGATTCCTCCCACTAGCAGACCAGTGCTACAGAAGTACTTATTACAGTAGTGCTCTCAAGCTCTGTCTGGGAGGCCTTCATTTTACTATAGGAATGTTGGAGGACTCCAGGGAATGAAGATGACTTAAATGGCTCCTTCTTCTGACTAATGTTGGCTGATAAGGAAGACGAAAATAGAGAAAGAAGGAAGCTCCCTGCCACTGGCCAGGACTTATTCTGATGCCTCATCCAGGTTTACACAACCCTTATGGATGGACAGGCTTCCTACTTCAATGCAGCAGCAGGAGAAGTCTGAGTGCCAGATCGGACTATGTAATTCAGCATGCTCACCATTTGCAGGTAGTTGCTCTGCCCAAGAGCAGTCTAAGAGGTGCCTCTCCACTCCTCCTGCAACACTAGGCTTTGTGGGTGTGTGGAACTTTTGTGTATATACACAGTAAGGGCAATGCAGCTGGCAAGCCAAATGCATAGCGTCAGAGTTATGCTCAATTTGCAGGATTTACACTGTGCAGGCTTGGTTTTAGCAACCACATATATTGGGAGCAATTAAGTACATGAAAAGCAGAACAATTTGCTTCCCTTCACATAGTTGGGGAGGCAAACTAGCTTCCATGGCTTACCTTCAGCCTCAGTGTTTTCACTTGGTAGTTGGCACTAATGCAACTATGTTAGTGGCCAGTTATGTTTGTTACTCAGAAGAGTTCCACAGCAGAAACACGGTCCAAACCCTGCTGCTACCTTGCAGTAATACACTCTGCCTGACCTTGTCTCACCAGGATATGGAGGCAAGACAGTGGGAGTCTCCATGCACTGGGCCAGGGAGAGTGCATTTCAGTGAATGGCATAATCGTAAAGAGCCGGGTCGATGTTAAAAGCCAGGACACTGACTTCTTACTGATACATTTGCGTAGGTATGGGCCGCAGCTTCCTCTGATGTGTATCAAGCACAAAAGTGGGCCCACACGCAAAATGCAGCCACAACACAAATGTGTGAAAGACACTAGCTTATACATAGTTTTTCCTAGGTGCTTGTGGTGGTGTGGAGGGAAGAGGACGTGCAAAGGGTGTGTGGCAGTGACATCCTGTCCCAGGAGCTTGAATGGCGCTAACATTGAGCTCAACTGAGGAAATGTACATTTACAAATATATCTTTGATTCTGAAGGATTTGATAAAGCAATCCTTAGATTTAGTTTGAGGAAGATGACCTGCATGTTTCGGAATGAGTTAGTTTAATCTTTACTGTGTCCCCAGGAAGTGGGAAAGAGTTCAAACTAAGAGCTTACAGTGCCTGCGAGATGTGAGCTGAGAGGAGCAACTTTCTCTCTTTTACTATTCCTAGGATATAGCTACATAGCCTGTCCATAGAAAGCTGCTGGCCACCCACCTAATAGGGTGTTCTCTCCTGTGGACTGCTGAGGATATCTAATCCTTATGAGCTGGCAAACCACCCCCTAGTTCTTTTCTCCAACAGGAGCAATTCAGTTTTGAGATTGTTGCAGGTAAAGATCTCTGCCATGGTCAGCCTACATTGTTAAAGCCACGTTGGTCAAAGGGCGGTCTTGAACTGGGAAGGCATGCATTTTAGGGGTGAGAAACATCTACCATCTCCTCTGCTACTTTATTACAATTTTTTTCTTGTCTGGTTACGATTTCTCTAGAGTGACAAATAGGCCAGTCTCTCTGGTGCAGCGGCCAACATTTGCATCATGCCCAGTCATTTCATAAACCCAGACTCTGCTGGAGATTTGTTATAATAGGCATGGAGGTCACTTGTTTTGTTTTTATGTTCTGGTTGCCTGGAAATACTGACCTACTTCAAGGAAGAGTTTAAATGTTTGACTGACAACTGCACTCCAGTTCTTATACATCTGTGCTACATTAACACTGAGGATGTGCACACTGTTGCAGAATATTTGGTATTTCTGTAGTTTTGATGGACCTTTTGGCGAGAAAGTCTATTATGAAGTGACAGCATTTGTAACCATAGCTCTTTACCTTTGAATGTTATCTTATGCTTCCTAGGCTTTTCCTAAGTTGCACACCTGTATGCCTATATGCTTGCCCCTTACCTGTTCACCTTCCTGCCTTCCAGTAACAACTTGAATATGCCTGTTTTGGCTATGTTAGCTGATTTTGCTTGTTCACTAACAAGTTGTTGGGCAAGTGAAATCTCCCAATATTGAGGCCAACACACAAAGTGCTGAACAGCACTTACCTAAATACAACTGTGAGCATGTTCAGAATCTCTCAAAATCCAGACATGGAGTAAGATGCCTCAGAAGAGATGCCAGTGGACAAATTTTAGCAGGCAGATTTAGCAGCCAAACTTTTAAAGATGCAGTGGGTTCAGTAAGTGCATTAGCAAGATGTAATTTATTTTGAGCAAAAGTAGATTATAAGAAATCAAATCTAATCCACTTAAGTCTGATCTTGCAGTTGTAGTGCATTATTTTTTTTTTGGGGGGGGGCATACTTATATTTGGGGATTCAGGTGCTTTCTGTATTTTCACCCTTTTTAGAATTCCCGTGTTCTCATTGTCACTTCCCCTTGCTATACTTCCCTCTTTGCTGTCCACCTGCAAAGCTGTGAATCGAAAGCCTGATTTTACACAATTTACCAGAATAACGACATATATTGCTTTTATCTACACTCTTGAGAGCATTTTGATCTTCCTTCCATCACTATCATATGTTCATATTTTATCAGAGACGCTTGGATAGTGGTGCCAGTCTCCTGATAGACAAGTTGATTTGCGTCTTAACTTTTCTGCATATGCCATTAGTTGTCTTCCCTATGAACAGTAGTGAGCTGCTGATAGTAGCTGGCTGGCAGGAAGCCCTCTCAAGTGCTAATTAGGTTCTCTCTGACCTGACAAGCCTATTTCCTGAAGGAGTTTATCAAGTTTTTTCTTGGACATGAGGTGAGATTTATTTCACATTGCTTTTAGCTAAAAGGTATGTGTCCAGTCTGACCAAGTCATCTATACTTTTGCCACAATCAGTGGAGAGCATTGAATGGTTTGTGCCATTTATTTCAGACACGTAACCTTAGCTTAGTTTGAATCAGGAGTACCTCCCTCCAGTGATGATACAGGTGAAGCAGAACGAGATGACTTGCTTATACAGCTAAGGTCAGGTAAGATGAAACCTGTTAGTAAACTCAGAGGGGATAGATTTTAACTCCTGTTAATGCTCCATATGATTTTGGGGCTATAGAAGAGTAGCCTGTCCTGCTCAATATATTTAATGACTTATTTAAGAACTACACTTTGGGAATCACAGATGCAAGTATGTTCACCTATCAGGCGAAGGGGATAACCCAGGATTCACTGTTTCATCTCCTGCCATCATTCTGCCTTCAGCATTAGCCATTAGCATGTTGTTCATACTTGTGAAATTATTTATATAATTTATCTCAGTGCTGAGAAACAATGTCAGAGATGAGTTCTTCTCAATAAATAATTTTCCTCTTTGAATAACTGATTACATTGGCATTTCTGTGGAGTTTTTCAGGCTGCCCACATAATGTGAGGAATCTTGGTATTTTGAGATGTTATTTGCTCTTTAACCTCAGATGCAGCTTTTGGGGAGGAGTGTTGAAATATAAGGTAGGAGGTTCCTAATTCTGCTTTCTTCTGTTTGTCTGGATGTACCTAAATATTAAGTCAACTAAAACTAATTTTCAAGCTGTGTCTCTTAAAATGCAGAGAGCAGTTGTGTGCTTGACATAATCATGGCTGTCACAAGAGTGAAAGTGCGGCTTTGCTGTCAGGCATCTCACAAATATCACATATGGCTATTGGGCTGATGTTTTATGTCCAGTAGGATAGATGTTAAAACCTGCAAGGGTATTGCGAGGTGATCAGGGATTCAATCAGAGGGATCAATGGTGAAATTATTCTGCTGATTTTGAGTATCATTGATTTACTCTTGGTTGCCAATTTCTGTGCTGAAATTTTAGTGCCTGTCCATATGGGCCCATAGGCACTGCAGACGTACCATGTAGCCATATAAAGAGGTGCAGCACCGTAAGATGTCATGGCTCTGTTTGCTGTCTTGAAAGTCCTAAGTTCCATTCATCTGATTGCAGCATTTGATGCTCTGCTTTTTCTGATTGTTTATGCTTAAATATGCTGTCTCCTATCAGGTTTTTCTTACATATGCGTCTCATTTATTTTCAGTGCAGTTCACTGTGTCTGTCTGCTTTTTGTGACAGGATCATGGTTGTGTGTGGGAGCTCCTATTTCCGTCAGATCCTGTGGGAGCTTTCCAAAATGCAAGTTCAACAGAAAAGCCGTACCATAGCTGAGCCAACCGTCAGTCTAGCGGTGCTGATGTTTAATCTGCTGCACCCATTTTCCAGGAGTCCAATTTAAAGTCTGTTACAGCCCTTCTTATGGACTGAACAACCCATGATATCCCCTCAGTTTGAGGAATACCATAGTGGACTCCATTTTTTAAAGTTCTACCATGTTATACAATAAACTTGACTTACTAGCAGTGAAACAGCTTTTCTTCCTGGAGTGGGACATCTACCAGCTCATGCCAGAAAAATGTGTATAAAACCTGTAAGACCTGTCTACCAAAGAATATTGCAGCGTAGGATCCCCTGCCTGACAGTGTATTGCTGTAAGTAGAGCTAACAAAGCTAGTGCTGAAATATAGTCTAGGATGAAAAGTCAACAACCAGTGGATTTGGTGTATGTGCCAAGTGTTTGGTTGTTGCTATGTTTTTCTGTGTTTTTTTTTTCTTCCAGTTAATAAGCCAGGTAGAAATTATCAGTTATTACTCCAGTTTCAAAACTGTTAAAGAATCAGTCTGATCATTACCGATCTCCCTAAAGATAAAACTTAGGAGAAAAATTAAGTCCAAAACATTTATTCCTTTTTCAGACAGAAGTACTGAAGAAGAATCTAGCATGATAAAGACAGAAATAGTGTCTTTTAAGCACATACAGTGTCTCTACCTTTTATAGCCTTTGTTCAGCATTTTAGTTAAGATTTCTCTAAAATTCCCCATGGTTATTCTAAATTCAATCCTCCTTGGAATGCAGGGAGCAGAAGAGAAGGAGGAGAGTTCCTGAGTTTATTTTCAATGGCATTTGGTTTGGCTTGGAGGACTTTTATAATGCTAATTTGGTCCTCGCATATTAATTCATGTTCTTCCTCTGCTGCTCCTAAATTGGAAACTTTCCATTTTACATCTGGCAATCTTGTCCTCAGTTGTTTAACCTTTATGCTTTATCACCAGAAATAGCTGTTTTGTGCAATGAATCCAGCCTCCTAGTCATAATAACATTCCCTTCAGCAACTTCTAGAAAGGTTTTTGGGTTTGGTTTTTTGTTGGTTTTTTTTTTAACCACTATTCACATTTACAGAAAGCATGCCTGAGTTGATGGTGCTGCACCTTACCAAGAAGTTTTAAGCAAGAAAAATACATGTTCTTTACTCTTCACCACTGGGAGAAAGTTTAGAACCGAACCACATCTACAGAAGCATTTTAAGACCAGTGGTGCATTGCCCCAGCTAGTTGAGTAGCATCCAAACCACATGCAAACCCAATAGCTGATCATTTGGGAGCAGAGTTCTTAGTTTTCCAGCTACTGAATATACATCCAGATGTCCAACGCTTCTGTGGGATGTCTCTTCATCCATGTCTAACTCTTTTCTGACCTGCTTTTGTAACTCATTAGTTCCAGTTAGATTCCACAGCCGTTCATTCCACAGAGGTCATACACAACAGGAAAATATCTTCTGTAAAGGAAGGGTCCCTAGTCAGCGTTCCCTGTAACTTTATTACTGTGCTACACACCTGTACATATTTAGTGGGAGCTCTAAGGTGGTATGCAGTACACAGTGGGAAACTATGAGCCATGTGTTTAGACAGCTTAGTGTGTTCATCTTTTTACTCAAGTATAACTCAAATAAGAGGCAAAGCCCAGAAAAAGATTTTTTTTTTTTTTTGAGTGTGACTTCCTATGCAGTTGGTTACATGAATGCCAGTCCTTAAAACTCTGAGCTATAAAAAGTGTGTTTGTACAGCACACTTTCAGCATGAAGCAGGGCTGTCCCAACTCGTGTATCTAAACACCTTCCAAGCACCACACAGAGGTGCTTGCTGCTCTGGGAGCGATATGGACCATTACTGCTGTGCTGTCTCTTAGCACGGCTTTGTTGGCTCAAGCATGCCCAAGTCCACATGACTAACAGTTTTCTGTTTGTGGATGGGGCACAGCTGGTGGGAGCTTGGGACCCTGCACCCTGCTCTAATTTACTGTCCTTAGACTGAAAAAAGCCACCAAGAATGTTCAGTAAATGCAGATGCAAATTGCATGACTACGCTTAATTGTGGGGGATTATTTCTGTTTAACTGCGACCAAATGGATGGTAAACCATGATTCTCATTACTGGCAGTTAATGCAGCAGTATTTCCTCAGTAATTTTCGATAAGGAAGTAAATTGTACAAAATAGAATCCTGTCAAAACACCTTTTTTTTTTTTTGAGACATGTATATAATAGGTGTGATTTATCACATCAGCACAGATCAAATTACTGGAAGACTCATGATTCAGGATTGAAAAGCAAATTAAACAAGCTGGATTTAGGCTTAAGATATTCAAGTGAAGCAGATGTAAACAAGTGCTACTGCAAGTTGTTATCCTTCTACCATATTTTCTGCCATCTGAACCCATTTTTACTGAGAATTTAAATGTAGTAAAAAAAGCTGCTTTTTAATTCTTAGGAAGGGAGCACAGCATTCTTAGAAGTTTTCCAAAGCTTCAAAAAAGTAACCTGTCAGTGCCACAGCAGTGTAGGCAGTTCATGTTCCACAGTAATGTTTATCTTGCTTAAAGTCAGCAGGAGAACTCTCTCGGAGCCATGAGTTTTCCCCTGGCTTTCTAAAATAAGACCCTTTTTGCAAGTGGGACCTTCCTTTGGTCATTCTGACGCCCTCCATATGATGTATGGGATCACCTCCCATGGCCTTAAACTTCACTGGCTTTCATACTTGATATCTGCCTGCATCCGTCCCTGTCGTAAGGGCAATCCCTGGTGATTTGTGTAGGGAACTCAAAGGCACATTTATGCCACCCAGCAAGGAGGTTTGTGTTGGCACTGCGGCAGGCTGGTGTGTTGGTATGGGCAGAGCCCAAGGCAGCATCACTCAGATTAGCGTCCCTGAGCTACTCAGCAAGGCTTGTTAGCTGGTCTGCGTGAGGCACGTAATGCTTCGCTGCAGTCATACTGCTTCAAGAGGAAAGCTGGCTGTACAGTACTTGGTTCAAATGTCTCCAACTTGAGTTTCAAGATTATTTTGCACCCTGGAGGACTCTGAGAGCCTTTTTTACATACACATTCTAATCAAGAAGAAATACTGAGGTTAAAATGTTTACAGCCGTAGATAGCACCATCAAGCATTCAGTCCTTGGACTGGGAAAGTATTAAAAAGGTGTTTGGGAGTTTAATAAGTTTTAAAATGTATACGAGAGGAGTTATAGCTGTTTCTCTGTAAGGAAGCAGAGGGCATTTTGTAAAGATCAGTTGGTTTGTTTTAAAAAAGAGTGGGTACAAGGACAATATGGTCAGGGTGACAGTTTTGCTGTCTTGTCAAGAGAAGGTGTGACTTCACACTTAGCAAGTTAGTTTGTATGCAAGGACAGCTGTCTATTTTGCATAGCTGTGCTGTTTATCAATAAACCTCTGCATAATGGACAGTGAACAGCCACAGAATGGGTAGCCATTCCAAAAGCAGAGGTGAGTCTTTTTCCACAGGCCTCCAAAGAGTCCATAAACTGATGGTCAGAATAACCACGGTGTTTTCGTGGCACCGAAAGTAGGCAATGCACAATAGCCGAGAATGTGGAAATCCAGTCTTTTCACCATGATCTGGGATTATGCTTTGACTAGCTCAAACTTTTGGTCCTGGTTTTACATTTTCGGGAGAGGTGCTTTACATCTGAAGTTGTGCTTTGAACTCTCCTGGCACAGAGAGGGCTGATGGTTGACAAAGAGATCAGACTGCAACGGTAGTACAGGCAGTCCTTAATTCAGCCTGCTAGGAGAGGGAAGAACAGAGACAGGCTTCATGGATCAGTAGCACTGACTCTGTCTCTTGTTTCAAGTTATTAAAATAACACTTCAGTGTTTTTTATAAAGACATTTTCCTAAATGCTCTCTAATGCCCATAATAATTTTAGGTGCTTGGAAGTAAATATTTTTCTTCTGCCAGTGTGTTTTGGGTTTTTTTTGCACTTGGCAAGCAGTGGTATTTGGGGGGGGTTGTGTTTTGTTCTGGTTATTCTTCTACAATATTTAGGATCAAGTAGAAATTAGCTTTGCAACCAACACCTTGCAGATATACACACACAAAATACTTTAACTTGCCAAAACAAGTTCTTTTTTGCATCAGCATTCTCAAGTTTATTTTCTGCTTGCATGTTTTCAGAAGAACAGTGCTTCTTACCAGCTGCTGTGGACAAAACATTGTGTTTGCAAGGTCAACAAACTGATGGCTTTTTAGTTAGTATTGTAGAGGACAGCTATGGGAGAGACAGCTGGAGAAAAACAGGCAAAATTTGATTATTAGAAGGCCACTTAAGACCAATGTTAAGATAAATTAAAAAATAGGGCAAAAGACAAATGTGGTACTGACCTCTAATGCCAGAAAAATGAACTGTTAGTGCTTATAACTGGGCCTTGAAATGAGCCCTGGGAGGAGACTGGGGTTCTGTGATTGTTTTGATTTACATCCAGCCCTTGATTTCTTTTTTTGATGGATAGTTTTCTATATCATGACAGACTAATTTTGCTTCACAAGCACATGAAATCTCCGTGCAGCAAGATAGGAGCATCACTTGTAAGAGAAAGTCAGCAGTTCCAAGGACTTTAGTGGGCCAGTGAATGAAGATGTGCTTACCATATCCTTCCTGTTCATCCAGAGCACTGTTATATATCACATCTGCTCTAGACGTTCCCTTCTCCCCCCTTTTTTCTTTTCTTGTTTGGTCTAGTGTCTTGTTGAATTGCTGAAAGGCCTTCAAGCATTTTGGGAAAGAGGATGGTGTTGAATCTTAAATGTGCTTATGGGGTGTCACTAGGATCTGCAACAGGATCTTGAGCAAATAGCGTGGCCAGCAAGACTAGGGAAGTGATTGTCCCCCCGTACTCAGTGCTGGTGAGGCCACACCTCGAGTGCTGTGTTCAGTTTTGGGCCTCTCACTACAAGAAGGACATTGAGGTGTTGGAGTGTGTCCAGAGAAGGGCAACGAAGCTGGTAAACGGTCTGGAGCACAAGTCTTGTGAGGAGTGGCTGAGGGAACTGGGGTCATGTAGCCTGGAGGAAAGGAGGCTGAGGGGAGACCTCATTGCTCTCTACGACTACCTGAAAGGAGGTTGTAGCCAGGTGGGTGTTGGTCTCTTCTCCCAAGTAACAAGTGACTGGACAAGAAGAAATGGCCTCAAGTTGTGCCAGGGGAGGTTTAGATTGGATACTAGGAAAAATTTCTTCACTGAAAGGGTTGTCAAGCACTGGCTGAGTCACCATCCTTGGAGGTATTTAAAAGATGTGTAGATGTGGTGCTTAGGGACGTGGTTTAATGGTTGGAGTTGGCAGTGCTAGGTTAATGGTTGCATTTGATGATCTAAAAGGTCTTTTCCAAACAAAACAATTTTATGATTCTGTGATTCTTAAGTTGCATAACCCTTTCTGTGCGTCAAAGTCATAGTCTACAAAATGGGAACAGCATGATTTATCTCTCAGAGTTTTTGAGGTTTGAAGTGGGACTTTTAAAAGAGGTCTTTGTTGTGTTTTGCTTCCCCTTAAAACTGAATGGGAGTTCAGTGTCTGGGTTTTCTCATTTCAGGGATTTTCAAACCAGCTAACTTATATGGAAAGGCTTGGGTTTTTATTTTTTTTTCCCCTAGGATTTTTGGGTTATTAGTGATCTGATTTCAAAATCTATTTAAATGGAGTAAAAAATAGGTTATGGAAAAACTACAGTCCCAGTTAGAAAGAAATCTGTATCTACCATCCGTAAGGACCTGATTAGTCTCAACACTACTGTGGTAAATGGTTTATAATTACTTCTCCCACAATTCTCAGGGAAGCTCTGAAAAAAGGTGGACAAAACTTTTGGAGGTACCATGTGCAGAAATAACCACCTTCAGAAATACCTCTTTACTGAAAAAATGTTACTGCATGGTAACAGTTGCCAGCTGGTAGAGGTGGAAGAATTTAGAAGTAAGGGAACAACACACTATGAAAATGTATGTACAGTTACAAATTATGGGCAGAAAGAGAGAATATTCCAAGTTCTCCATTGTGTTCCTTAGTTACAAATAATCCTGTGAAATATTTGTTCCAAAGGTCAAACAAAAAAAGACTTCAAAGCAAAAAAAAGTAATACTGAAATTGTCTCTAGCAGGTTTATTCTGAAAATATTTCAGAAGGTGAGGAACTTTTCTTGTGCAACATTCTCACAGTTTTTTACTATAGGTGATGTTCTGCAAACACTAGGATCCTAATGTTCTGCAAACATTAGGACCACTTATGTCATCAGACTAAAAACAAGGTATGTGTTTTTGGAAAACTTGTTTGGAGGAAGTGCTGATAAGCGAGGGAAACATTAAGCCCAATCTATGTTCACTTACCTTCCCTAGGACTGGACTGTACAATAGCTTTAAACTGAAAGAATGCAGATTTAGATTGCATATTAAAAAGAATTTTTTTTGTGATGAGGGTGGTGAGGCAGTGGAACAGATTGCCCAGAGATGCTATGTATGCCCCATCCCTGGAAGTGTTCAGTATCAGGTTGGATGGGGCTTTGAGCAGCCTGATCTAATGAAAGATGTCCCTGCCCATGGCAGAGTGGGTTGGACTAGGTGATCTTTGAAGATCCCTTCCAGCCTAAACCATTCTGTGATTCTATTCAGCATAATAAAGGACTTCCACATGAATATCTGATCAGAGGGAAAGCTGGGTTTCCCAGAAGGGGTGAGCGTAAGGCTTTAATTACCCTCTGTATCCACCAGCCAAACATCCTTTAAACTGCAGAAGTTTCTTGGTGTTCTCCAAAATCATCTAGAGCAGCATGAGACTTGTCTGGTTTGGCTTCAGCTATTTGGCTATTAGGCACCAAACAGTCCCACCAAACTCTTAGACCTCCTCACTAGCCTGGGCAGAAAGACAGGCATCTCCAGAGAGCTGTTTGTCCCATCCAGCTTCTTCTGGGAAGAATCACGCACCAGAAGTGCCTTCACCCACCTTGTCATCTGCTGTGGAGACATCTAGGGGAGTAGAGCAGATGAGATCCCTCACATGTGGACAGCTGAAATGAGGTGAAATGAAAACATTGTCTCACTGGGAGGGTGGATGTGCGCGAAGATGGTCTTCACAGGAAAGTATTTTACCTTTGTACTATGGTAAGAAAATGGAATCATCCTACCAGACCCTTCACCCGCTTGGTTGACTTTGTTGTAAATATGAAACTTTGTTATGAATTTTAGCCTAAATGTTGTGGAGTTTTAGGCCTAGTGACTGCTATTCTATTGCTTTATACAAACCAGGGATGTTCTCTTTCAGAAGCAGCTCTTCTCATCATGTTGTATGTACCACCAAGCTGCTCATCAGCATCAAATCCTGTGCTCTGTTACAAGCCAAATTTTGTCAAAACTCCTGTAATTTTTTTTAGTGCATCTGCTGTTTTTCTAGCAATTGTCATGCTTCATTTCTCGCTGGAAAGACTTTGCTTTTCCTGTCAAGTGTGATTGAAGCTAGCAAACCCAGCAGCAAGCCAGAAATCCAGACCCAGGCTGTCCCCAGCCCTGCGCCAGCATGGTGCCAAGACATGGTGCCTTCTAACGTCAACCTCGTGTTGCCCGCGGATGGAGCCTTTCTGCCTGTGTGCCTCTGCCACCTCTCTCAACCAAGAGACACAGGCTTTCAAAAGCTGTGCCCATAGCTGAGTCCACTCAGATCTACTACAAAAAAAAAAAAAAAA
>VXBL01001366.1:66321-99731 GCA_013400195.1 Aramus guarauna
AAAAAAAAAAAAAAAAGCTAGATTAATGCTTTATGTTATCCTTTCAAAAAATTACCTTGGGAGAACTTCTTACATTTCCTGAACAGTGCTCATGTTTTCTTATATAAAATGGGATACTAAAATGCTATTTATGGTCATCCATAATTAAGAAGCTGAAATTTATAAATACTCAGTGCTAAAGTCTTTCTGGCAAAGACCTTGATGATGCTACAGGAAGCGTTCCCCTATGAGATATACAGGCATTTTAAATGCTTTTGCATTTTCCATAGCATTGGCATCTCTGCAGAACGGTATCCTCCATAAAATGGGGGAATGTCTGAAAATGTGATGTACTTCTAAGAGTCTGCCCATTGCCCATGCTGTCTTCTCTACCTCTATAATAATTTTGTAAACATTAGGCCATTTCAAGCAATACAGATGTTCTGCTTTATGTAGAAGGGAAAGAGAAATTGCTGAAGAGCTGATAGAGACTTACTGTTTTGTGAAGAAATATAGAAATGGAACATTTACATCCAGTATGACTTTCTCTAGATTCTTCTGGTGGTAATGGCACATCTTTTTGCCTCTGTCCAAGCCTTTGGTTTTCTTGTTCTGTTTTGTTGTTCACATGGTGGGGTGGGGCGGGGGGAAGGAGGGCAAGTTTATAAATAAGATGGGAAAAGAAGGAGCAGGGTATGGTTTTCTTTTAAGAACAGAACATGCATGTTATTCACTGACCCAGAAAAATGCACCACATATACAAGATTTACACTTTAAAAATGAAGGAAATCTTTCCTACCAGGCCTATACAAGAGCTTTGAACTACAGCAGTTCGGATATAGCGGTGAATGCTGGGACTCAGCAATGTTGGAGTGTTCTCTTCCCCAGCTCTGACAATCTGCCTATGTGCTCTTGGACATTTTCTCCTACTACCCAGCAGTAGTTTTCCACCTGCATCAACAAATCCCAGGAGATGCGGGAGGCATTATGCATTGGTTCTGTGAAAGGTAAAAACAAGCTTATTGTCAGTAGCCTTAAAATGCTGGATTTGTACTTCACTAGAAAAATGCTTGCATGTAAAAAATAAGACAAACCTGAAAAACCTCTGCTATCACTTATGCAAAGTGAAATGATACATTTTCTGTTGTCTAGTGTTTGGGACTGAAGCCTGCTTCAAGCTGCAAAGCCTATGAGACAGGCTGCTTACTTGAACCTATCCACTTGAGCTGTTTTGATCCATCCCAGCTGAGTTGTTGCCCCAGCACCTTTTTGCGCAATTTTGGAATATTACAAATAGAACAAGTGGACAAAATCTAAGTTTACTGAAAAAAAAAAGTTCTCAATCATTCCGTTATCACACCTACTGCTGTCACCCCATTGTTTATTTCCAGAGTGTGTGATGAGGAACAAAAACGGGTTTTGGTGTTTCTTCAGAGTGAGAAGCTGTAACTTTATTCTATAAATAAAACCTGAGGAGGCTTGTAAGAAGGGCTGAGGTGCATGTTTTCTTTAAGGAGGGCCGTGCAACATGCCTCAAATAGAGAAACCCTTACTCATCAGGTAAGGATGATGAGTAAAGCTTCTTTCCTCCAGAGTACTTAATTGCTTTCTCTTGGGCAAAAAAAAAAGACACCAAACAAACAGAAAATGGAAGTGTTCCAACTATCTGTAAAAGTTTCTTTTCACGCTGTGCTTCAATCTCATTACAGTTTTTGAGGAATAACAGTGATAGTTGCTTCAGATGGGAAGTGATTAGGGTGTGAGTTGCTGTAGAAAAGCACTATTTCCAGTAATAACAGCTCAGGCGTTTTGAAAGAAAGCTACTCTAACCTTTCAGATTACAGAGGCATCCCAATAATTCTAAGAATCACAATCTACAAATGCGTAATTTCACTATTGCATTCCTAATTAAGAGGGGAAAAAGGTGTGAGGAAGCTGAATCTTCTACAGATTAGCAGCTTCAACTTCTGATACGTCACTAAAAAATAAGAAGGTCATCACATGTAGTTTAAGGAGCTCCATGCCTGGACATGGTGTTGCTAGCATTGATGGGCACTCCAGTTACAAAAATTTGTGCTTTGATCAAAGCCTACAAAATTTAAAGGCATTGCACCGTGGGAAATAGATTATGGTTGGTGATACCAAGGTAATTATTGTCTGATAATTTTGTTTTCTTAATGGCACAGGACACAACTTCTTTAAAAGATTTCTGCATCAAGTTGCTGGTCAATGCACAAAATCTCATCTTAAAGATTTCATCTGAATACACATCCACCACATCCCTTTTGAAATCATCCTGATGCTACAGTGAAAAATTTGAACATCATTTTCCATCTGAACTTTGTTTAGATTTAGTTCTTAGCCAGTGAATCTTGTTCTTTCCTTAACTGATCACCTCTCTGAGAAAGCCTTGCCTGAGTAGCCATTAACAAATTTTGATCAGGTCACTTCTCTTTCTTAACTAATTAAATCAACCCATGTTATAGAAACCCAGTATTATCCTTGTTATTCATGGTATACCACGAGCTCAAGATACATAGCTGTACATTACCTATTCAGTTTACCAAGCAAAGTTCTTCATTTAAATGTTAATCCATTTTTGACAACCCTAATTATGAATAGCATTAAAAGACTCTAGGGTCTTTTCCTACTAAAATAGCACAAGTCCCATTATTTCTAATGGATGCAAAATTAGTTCCCTCTTTTTGCATGGTAAAAGTGTAAGAAGCAGAAGTTGTGTGGACAGAGTAAATAAAATTACTATATTTGTCATATTTTCAGACCATAGATTACATGTTGCTTTATTACATTAGCACAGTGCTCTGTTTTTCACTGCTCACTAAGGTCTATATTTTGCCCTTAGTTTTCATGCAAATCATCTATTAATATATAAGGAAATTTGCAGTGTTTAACATTGTGCAAGACATTCTGAGCACAGTGAGACTCAAACCCATTCCTTCCCATTTAGCATAGGAGCCTAGGGGTTAGTCCAGAGCCTCTTGCTTAGCAGAAATCTGAACACACCAGAGACCTGTTCCAAAGCACACGGAAATGACTGCAAAAAACCTCTCAGTGACTTCAGTGAGTTTGGGATAAAGCTCTGGGACTTTCCTGAAAAGAACAAAAATACAAATATTTCTAATTGTAAGTAATTTTAAAGCAGACCGCTTTGTTCTCCAAAATCACTTTTAAGGAGCTGCTACAGACCAAAAACATGTATAATTTGATTATTTTGATGTCTAGGATATTTTTTTTTTCCTGCTTACTCTTTTTAGCTGATGGGGAAGAAAAAAAAAGTATTTTCTTACAAGCTTACCCCAGATTGATCACAGATAAATTAAAGAGCTTTGATGTGGCCAGCAAAGCATACTTACTGATTTAATAACAAATACAAGTGTTCTTGGAAGAAAACTCTCGGGCGTATACTGAAATTTTGTGTTTGTTTTTCTCCCTTTTTTCGAATAATAAAAAAATGAAACCCATTTATTATTTTTTTTAGGAATGTTTCCTTAAGCTGATTGTTCTGCTTCAACTAAGCACATACTCTATGGCAGAAAGGATAAACAAGTACAGCTTTGTACTTGGTCCAGAACAAGAAACCCTACCTTCAAAACTGTCACCATGAAAGCTGCTGAGAACTTAACCTGACTTACGTTGCTGTTGCGTGGCATTTGTTGTGTGTAAGGCTTACTGATACCAGGCCTATTTGCTCTTAGAGTTACCAACATATAGAAAGAAAAATAGAGATTTAAAAATTCTCTTGTTTGTGCTAAAATTCAAGGGGAAAAGATTAACTTTCATTCCTCTGTTTGTTGTTAGCCTTTCTGCTTTAGAGAGGGGAGCTGTGAATTACAGCGATGCCTGATGATAAGCTCCTATGTGCTATTTTAACTGACTGTGTACGATGGTGCATTTTCAAATTGCTGGTGGCCAGCATATTGAAAATAAGGACACTTACTCAGGCACTGGAAAGACACAGGTGTCAGTGCCTTACTGAGCTCAGTGGGGACAGAAACTTGCCTGCCAGTAGAAGCACAGGGCTGCATGGGGTTCACAATAGTGCCAGGGTCTTCATTTTCAGAAACTGTGTTACTCCGTGGCTGAGGTGGAACTGGCCCATGATGCCCTGTCCCTGCTACCTGTTGAATAGTCTCTTTTGTGAGTGCATCACTCGCCTTAAAGTGCCTGCGCTGCTTGTCCAGGCTGCTGCTGAGAAGGCTGCCCTACAGTACCTGTCTCTGATCCTTAGACATCCCGTTCTTTCCAGCCGTAGTTTTTCATGGACAGTTTTATATCTACTTGGTCTTGTCCAAGGATTTCCCTGCTGGTTAAATAGCCATTCTCTTCCTCTTACATTTGCTCTCATGGAAGCAATCAAGCCACTCTCTGGTCTTGGTTTTGTACATCAAGAAAACCAAGCAGAGGTAGGTGGAAAGGAATTTTTCTTTGATTTACCTTTAGATCATTTTAAAAGCTCAAAATGAAATTAAAAGCTTTTTGATGGACACAGCATGATCTTTTTTTTTTTTCCCCATAGTTTGATCACTGAAAAGCTTGAAGCTGTTCTTCATTCTGTATGAAACAATTTTCAATTCTAAAATCATTAGGGAAACAACAGTTTGAAACAAAAGTTGTTTTAAACCAGAAAAACATCAAACTTCTGAAAATGGCAATCGGTTTGCCATCAGGCATCTTTAAGATTCACTGCTTGCTGTGGGATAGCCCTTCCTTTAATTTTTCCTTCTAAGTTAATCCCTGTTGCCCATCTCTAATAGTTGGACAACTGTTCTCTAGGCTCTGTCCTGCCATATACAGCAGGGCCTCGTGCCCTGGAAATAATGCTTCTCGTCCTGCCTTTGACACACCAGTCTTTTGGAGCCCTGGGCTTTGGAAAGATAAGGCCTCTCTAATATTCAAATTCTAATAAATTATCAGTTGTTTTTGAAAATGCAAACTCCTATCTTCCAGTGGTTAAGTTCCATTTGGAGATTCTTGGTTTTAGTTTGTCCCAGTGGTTATTTTTGTTGGGGAAGTAACTTACCTTAAACTGTGTGTTGTGCCTAGCTGCTGAGTTAACAGAGGCTGCTTCTACTGAGAACTAGAAGCCCAAGGGTGTGGGGGTTTTTTTATTCTGGTGTTTCTATCTTTTTTAATCCCCTGAAGCTATCTAGTAGATATCTGTCATGGCAGTCCTCAGAATTCCTAATGAAAACCAGAACAGAACAAAGTTGTTGAGAGACCCATAAACCTAATATTAGTTTGGAAGGAGTAAATATTTATCCAGGGAGAAGGAGATGACTTATTTAAAGACTGGCCTAATTTATTATTTAGGAAAACCACCTTTCGGTATCCACCCTGCAGCCAAGAATTGTCATTCTTTTTCCTAGGGAATATTATAGTTTAAGAAATGAACCACACAACCCAGAATATACTGTCTCCCAGAATGGAACTACTCATTAAACTAATTTATCCTCCTAAGAGACCATTCTGAAGGTATTGCATCGCATTAGGGACAAAGCTGGATCTCTGAAAGGTCATGGCTTTCAGACAGTAGCTGTAGCGGGAGGCATTCCAGTCAGGTTTACGTTTGTACTAGCAGTTTCACAGGACGCTTGTCCATGACAGACAGCTTCACTCAGCAGTTCTGTTTAATACCTTGTTTTTAAGCTATGTGCCAAGTAAACCACCAGAAAAATAAGTCTTGGAGAGTGTGAAGGGGGCAGGGAGGTTCTTTTTTGTTTTCCTTGTTTCCTACTCCATTAAGGTAAAATACTGGATGAGGCAGGAGATCATAAACATGGTAGTTTCTCATTTGAGTTTGATTGATTCTTTAATTTTATTTTTTTTTAATCCTGTGCAGACTAGTAACAATAGGAAACACTTCATATTTGCTGATAGCGATTGAAGTGTCAGACAGTTTGTGGTCCTAGCTTAACAGGCAGTGGGCAGGCCACCACAATTATGGGCAACTGTGATACTTTCTCAGCCGAGAGGTCTTGAACAGGCTTAGAGAAAGATCTGCTTTTCTCCAGCAGAAACCTCCTCTGCAACATAGAGCAGGGGACAGCCGTGTGGTTACACTTCCTGTTCTAGCTGCAGCTGAGCCCTGCTGATGTGGTTACCCCCAAGACCCTCTTCCACCCCCTCAGCTGCTCAGCTTAACTGCTTTTAAGGGCACTTCCTAGCTGAGTTCAGTCAAAATGATCCAGATGAGCTCCAGCACTTCTAATAGCGGGATGGAGGGGTTTGTTGGGTTGTGTTTGTTTTGTTGGTTTGGGTTTTTGTTTTGTTTGTTTTAACTGACCTGACCTAAGAAGCAACCACACCAGCAGTTGTGCCAGCAATTGCAGTGGTCAGTCACCTGTTACAGGAAGGCAGTGGTGAGCTGCCGAGGATAACCGTTCAACTTGACCCAGCAGTACTCAGACAAAGCCATTGCAGTATCCTCCTAGAGCAGCACAGGGAAAACATGAAGTACCACTGCTGTGCTAGTGTGCGGGATGAACCACGGGGCTCTCTAGCCTTTCCTCTCCTTGAGTGTGAATAAAATACAAGTTTCTATCAACATGTGTTGATATTGTGCTGCTTGGGCACAACAGTAGTCCTGGTCTAATAGTCCCAGTCTAGTAGTCCACATTAGTGTATTTGCTGTCCAGATGTAAAACACTTGATGGATTTTCATTCTTTTGCTCTGTCTGTGCCCCTTTGTACCACACTAAATATGCTTTCCCTCTTTCACATAATAGCTCCCAGTATTTGTAAGGTTATCACATCTCTGCAGATGATTTGAATGCACTGTACGACATACTTAGTTATTTTTATATTTCCTCATAAAGACCTTGCCATGTTTGTGTTCTCTGAACTCTGCCCAGATTCTCATCCCTTTCATTCCACTGTTGAGGTCCCTGGCAATATTTCAAACTGCAGAGCGGTAAGAGGAGTAGAAAGCCCTGCTAGATGGTGGGATCATCTGTGTTTAGCTACAAATTGTGCTGACATTCAACTGTTGTGTTTCAAGATAGCATTGCCATGCACACCGTCATCTCGCGTGAGTGGGACTTGTGTGCTTCAATGTGTTCTCATGTCCTAATCTCTATGTCATCTAGACCTGTGACTTGACCAGAGGATATCACAGCCCTCTTCCACTCACAGTCTGCAAGCCCATGCTTATGTGCTGTATTTAGTAGCTCACTTTGTTTCTTTTTCATACGCATAATTTCCAGAGGGTTTTCCGGAGAGGAGTTCTTCACTGCTGCTTACAGTGATAAGAAGTCTTATACTTAACTTGAGTATCTTGTGTCTTTCCGCAACCACTGAATCAGGAATCTGTCTCTGAAATGAGGACCTGTCTTAAAACCTGACTGAATACACAGCCTAGTGCTAATAAAACCATCAGTTTAATTTAACACGGTTATGCCTGTGTAATAAAGCAGATAGGAGATAACTTACCTCAGTAGGTCCTGTACTCTGTGCATTTGCTGTGTCTAGTTTACTTTGTGCATTTGCAGTGTCTAGTTTACCATGGCACATACCAGTGCGTACAGATCATTAGCTTTGATGGTGACTAAAACTGGAGTCAATCAAGCACTCCTGTGTCTCTCTCTCTTGCTACTCCATATGCTGTCATTTATTATTAACCTATGTCAACAGCCCTTCCAGTAATTTATAAGCCATATTACACTGCTCTTTACACCTGATACCATTAAAAGTAACATTTCCAGAAAGCTTTTGTGAAATACTATATGGATGATAGCACTTAGTCAGATTTTTATGTAGTCTCTTTTCTTCTTGTACTTTCAAGCTTTTGGAAATGCAATCACATTCAGAATTACGTCCTTGTAGGTGTTTTTCTGCAGCTGTTTATTACCAGAGAGGCCAGCCAAAAATATGCAATTGTCATTAGTGAAAATTTTGATACATAATTCTTTGAGAGGTCTGTGATTCGTCATTGTTATTCATTCTGGCACTTAATGTATTTCTTCATGTAGTATGCCATCACTCTAAAAATATGACTGCAAGTTTTGAAACTCATAGTACCCAATTCTTTTTTAAAGTTAAAAAAAACCAAAACAGCTGAGAATTCTGAGTGTATCTGTATAATCCCCTGTTACACTGGTGGCAAAATCCAGAGTTATGTCTTTCATCATATCACTTCAATTAAGAAACCACCGTAATAGTCCACATTTCCATAAACTCCAGAGTTTCTCATAGATTGCAACAGAGTATTATATTTAGTTTAAAATTGGCTAAATACTTTCAAATAATAGTCAGTACAATACAATCAGTAGTTTTATTTACAGAGAGTTATTCCTCCATACAAAAACATATACAGTGACCTTGGTAACTGATCTACTTTAGACATAGAGTTGAATGAGGCACATCAGCAGTTAAAATAGTCATGGTCCCCAGAGAGTTATATATTTTCTCATTTTTCCGCTAAGCTATTTTAGAAAAATATAAAAGCATATGATTCTGCTTGAAGAAAGGAGTCCATGTCTTTGTATAAAAAGGAGCCATAGGTTTTTACCATAAAGGAGCTGGAGAATTCACCTCCTTATGTTGTAGGCAATATTATTGGACTTTAACTTTGGCTAATTTCTTAGGTTTGCTCAAAGTAATTGATTATTCTTAGAGAAACACTTTTTTGTATTTTCTGATCTATATGCAATAGGTTATGTAAGACCAGAAATAATAGATTTAGTGATACTTATAGATGGTATTCCATCTGCTATTGAAATGTGAATATTCTGTCTATCCTGAGGCCTTAAGACAAGTTTCTGTTGAAAGCAAAATTACAGCAACATCATTAAAATACCCCAGCTTTTTTGAGATAGGGAGATCTGACACTTGGGGAGAATATGCAAACCAACTACCTACTTCTGCAGATTTCTTAGAAGTGAAATTACATGATTTTAAAATACTTTATTTCAGTGTCTTGTGATCTGGGAACTGTGATTGTTTTCTACTATTTCATTTTTTTTCCTTTTAGAAAACAAGGAGTCATCTTTGTTCACTTTCTCTGGATTTCAGATGATGATGGTGTTGGCCTCATGCCAAACACAACTTGCCTTGGTTTAGGCTGACCGGTCAGTTCTAACCAGCATCTGTCACTAGTTTGACACTTAGCATTTGTGTAAATTTGTAGCTGGTAGGTGCTGGAATTTGGCTAAGGCTTTCTCAGTTTCAGTGCCTTGCTGGACAGATTCAGAGTCTGTGGTAAACCTAGGATTGCCTGACTCCCACACCCATATTTAAAACCTTTCATTTTGAAGCTGTACTGTGCATGCTAGCTCAAATAAATAATCTTTTGACATAAACAGGTTTTGAAGTCCAATCTGGACTTCCGTGGCTGAAATGTCTTGTAATGTTTTGCTGGGGAAATACTGAGTCCAGCCTGAGCCCCGAGCACCTGAGTCCAGGTAAATACTGAATAGCTTTAGTAACAGCTGTCAGCAGATAGAAGTCTGCTGAGCTCAGCATTGAAGTTTAAGGTCTTTAAGCTGAGTGCAGAATACTCAGTCCACTGCAAGATTAAATCATTTGAGGTTTTCTGACTCAAAGATAACTATCAGTATGTGCATGTGAAAAGATAAATTTTTTTCACTGAAAATTTGGATCCTGCTGGGTTCCAGCTTTCCCATCTGCTGCCATGCTTCACTTACCTCTCTGTTAAGGGTTGAAGGAGACACAAAGACTACTGTATCTGGGTTGACCAGCTAGAATGATATGGTCTGATATTTAGTTTTCAGTTGCTGGATTTCTTTGCATCAAATTCACTCTAATAAGAAATAGAAAGGGTCTATTGATAAACTGTACTACTCATAAAATCCCAGTCAATGGATTATATCATTTTACCTTTATTCTTCAGGAACACTTTTCAGTCTCACCATTTTCAGTTCCCAGGTTGATTAAAAAAAAAAAAAAAGTTCAAATGAATTCTAAATCAAAGCAGGAAAAATGGATCTATACAGTTTTGGTAATGTTTCCCAAATGAACTGATATGGAAGCAAAGTGTGATTGATAACAAAGTGTAATAGGATGGATTGTGTCCCCAGTACAAGAAAGACATTGAGCTGTTGGAGAGAGTCCAGAGGAGGACCATAAAGACAATCAAAGGGCTGGAGAACCTCTCCTATGGAGATAGGCTGAGAGAGTTGGGGTTGTTCAGCCTGGAGAAAAGAAGGCTCTGGAGAGACCTTATAGCAGCCCTCCAGTACTTGAAGGGGGCCTTCAGGAAAGATGGAGAGGGACTGTTTACAAGGGCATGGAGTGACAGGACAAGGGGTAATAGGTTTAAACTGAAAGAGGGTGGATTCATATTAGATGTTAGAAATAAATTCTTTACTTTTAGAGTGGTGAGGCACTGGAACAGGTTGCCCAGAGAAGCTGTGGATGCCCCCTCCCTGGCAGTGTTCAAGGCCAGGTTGGATGGGGCTTTGGGCAACCTGGTCTAGTGGAGGGTGTCCCTGCTCGTGACAGGCGGGCTGGAACTAGATGATCTTTGAGGTCCCTTCCAACCCAAACCATTCTATGATTCTATGAAATCATACATTATCAAAAATGGTACAAAATATACAAAAATATTACTGATTCCTTTAGTTTTACATATTGTTAAATGTATAGAACTCAAGATGCTTTACCAAATGAACTAAGGCTGGCTGTGAAAGCCACAGATAAGGTAATTTGTTTTCCCTCCCTTAGGTTTCTAGGGAGAAACCGAACAAGCTCTGAGGCAGATCTTTGCAACACTGACAATAAAATACAACATTTTGCTGTAGCCTCTCTCTGAAAACTAGTATGCCCCATGTATGAAACTGAATGTGAATAGTCCATTGAGATTTTCTTTAATGTCTCCTGTGTTGCTAAAAGTCACTTCAAGAGTGCAACCTTTAACATATATTCAGCATGACCATTGTGGCCCACAGACAGGTAGAGTCTGAAAACTAACGTGGCAGATCAGAAGACTGAGCTGCACAGTACTGCCCTGCTTTGCAGTCTTATCAATAAAGCCTAGGAGTTCCCAGGAAAACTAGTGACAGAAGCAACAGCCAGCCTTAGTTTCTCCCCTTTTTCAAATTTCTGATTGATTTTTTCCAAAAACTGACCTTCTGCTCTCTTGCTTAATTTAATGGACATTTTCCTTAAAGCCCTTAGTCTATGTTTTCCAATGGCCATTAGTTCCCTTTCTCTGCTTTCGATCTTCTTTAGAGGCTTTCTTCCATGTATACCTCACACTTTCCTCTTCTGTGTGTATGTATGTATCTCGTGTACCTCTTCTCATCTCTCTGTCCCCATCCAGCAGACTCTTCTGCTGTCTGTCTCTTCATCAGTGTCTGAGACATATGTGTAAAATCAGGGTTCTCCTAAAAGGCTGTAAACCAAGCCTGGAAGGGATCTGCTTACTGATACAAAGATGGTAAGAAGGGAGAGAAATTTTTCCTATTCCTTGTCAAAAATGAATTTATAGACTGCCAAATGCTTAAGGTTAGAAGCTCTCTTTTAGTCTGATTTGAAAATTAGTTGCATTGTAACTAAGCTGGTTTGATTTCACAGGTGCCTTTCCCAAATGCAGCTCTGTTGCACAGTGCCAAATGGAGTTTCTTGCGGGAGTCTCTTTTGGTGCTGCCTAGAGCAAGGCAGATGAACCGTGTGTTGCACACAGTGGCCTCATCTTCTCCATTGGGTTGCCAGCTAGGATGGAGTAGTGTATGAGGTTCAGCATAGACTGTAGAAACCTCTTTGCTAGAGAATGCCACTCTTTCTCATGGTTCATTTGACAGTCTCCAGAGACTAAATATTCACGTCATTAATATGTCATAGTAAACCGTGTGTTAGAAATTAATACGTATGCAACAGACAGTTTTACCCTTGCAGAACACAGTGGTCTCCACTTATTTTTAGAATTTATCAGGTTGGATTCTTTGAAGGCATGCCCTGTAGTCACAGGAAGAATTTGCTGGCTACAGCAGTGCCTCTCAGATTAAGATCATGTCACTCTTTCTGCTTCGTTCTGTTGTTTGAAAAGATGAAGGAAAATGATGCTCTGTACGCAGAGTTCTCAAACAAGGTTTTGGGCCAATAGCAATTTTTTTTCTCATCGTAAACAAAAAATGACTGAAGATGCCTTCCTGTCCTCCGTAAAACATTCTGCTTATTTTTATGCAGAGTAAATGAATATCAGTCTAAAAATGTCAAGGAAACATATTTGTTTGGATTACATAAAAAAAAAAAAAATACAATATTTAGTTTAACCCTGAAGAAATTATACATCTTCTCACACCACTCTCTTGCTCTAATGCCACAGCTCAGTTAGCAGAGTCAGGGGTTTCTGAAGGTGCCCATGTTGTATGGCTTTTGTCTCCATAGACAGATCGAGCTGTAGGCAGTACACAAGCCAGCAGCATGCTGATGGAGTGACCTGCTGTATGTTGGAAGGCGTCTAGAATGAATTTCTGTCCTGGTGACCAAGTAACGCTTGACATATGTTTACAGAAGAAATGAATTGTTTTGAGGATAGTCGGAAAGCATTTTCAGAATTTGTACTATGCATTTACAAAGCAGCTTGGTCTGAATTAGGGCCTGAAGAAGAAAGTATTTTGCTTTGATGACTGAGACCCACATCACAGGGGAATTGCAACTATGACTTTCAGTTTTAGGAGTTTTACAAGCTGGGGTGTCTTCCTTACAAGTAATTCTCCTTAGTTAACCTCACAGTTACAGAACTAAATGCAATCCATTTCATGTCTGAAAAAGTATTTTATTCATAAGAGGAGTCATAAAAAAGATAACAATCGTGAGGTGTCAACAAGAAAGATCACCAGAGGTACAGCAAAACCTAGATAAGGAGGAGGAACATGCTTTGGAGAGAATTTAACTTTCAATTGGATGTAGCAAAGAGGAGCCATTGAGTTCAAAGTCATTAATTGCTGAGGATAGAGACGGAAAGTAATTGTAGCAAAACCAGTGTGGAGAAAGGATGGAGGCAAGACTGGAAGTGAGTGTCTTGAGAAGAGTTTGATGTTAGGGAGAGATGGACAGACACACATTTAAGATATGCTGGGTTTTTATGATGGGGAGAGGTGTGAAAAATAAACCTCAGTTATAGAGATGAAAATTGTGATGAACAAAGCAGAAAGAAAAGTCTGCAAAGGAATTTTAAGAACTGGACTTTGAATATGTTAAATATCAGCTAATTTGGAGACCTCTGTGCTATCTAAAACGCTGTGATTCCATTTTTTAAATTTCTTTTTTACTTTCTTACAGGCTTATGGGAGAAGAGTTCAGAGTAAAAAGTCTTTTGTTAGGTCTGTAACTATGGTCTGCAGGACTCGATTGGTTTAATTTGGAAGAGTACATTGAGAGATCAGATTGAAGTTCAGTTTTAAAACTGATGTACCTGCCTTTCTAAGCTAGCTTCTGCCTAGAGGTTGTGACACAAATGTTTTGGTCTCAGTCTATGTTCGGCTGCCGAATGCTGCTTTTTCTGCCCATCACCAGGGTGGCCTGCCACCTGCTGATGTGTTTCACATCACACAAGTTAGGCTGTTTGTTCTGCCTCCATGATTGAAACCCTTTCAATAAATAGTGTCTTCGTAATTCCTTGCTCTAAGCTCAGTTTCTGGGCATTTCAAAAGTGGAGTTGTTTGCAGCCAGTCACTTTCTTCTTTCGGCTGCAATAAAGACCTTGAAATTTATTTTTTTTCTAGGGTATTGAATTTCAATGTTTTACCATTTTTCCCCCAAGGAAGGTATTGCTGCAAACTACAGAGAAGATTTTTTCTGGAGTTTGGCCAGAAAGAGTGCTTTTCTACCTGAGTTTAGACATATATTTAGGTACCTTGCTGTATTTGGGCCAAGATTTGTAGCCTGGTTTTAGAGTTCAGTGAACAATAAGTGAAAATCATGCATGAACAATTTTTTTTCTAATTGTGAAAATACTATTTGCAAATAATTTGTTTAGTAATTACCAAGAAATATTGAGGTTGATGAGGTAACCATTTCATGTCGTATTGGGTCTGGCTGAGACTGAGTTAATTTTACACACAGCAGCCCTCATAGTGCTGTGCTTTGTAGAAGGATGATAGTAACACACCGGTGATGTGGCTACTGCTGAGCAGCACTGGCACAGCACCAAGGCTGGCTGTCCCCAACATTTCTCCCCAGCCCTCACCAGTAGACTGGGGGTGGGCAAGACCTTGGGAGGGGACAGAGCCAGGACAGCTGACCCAAACGGACCAAAGGGATATTCCATACTATATGGTGTCTGCTCAGCAATAAAAGCTGAGAGATAGGGGGAATAAGGTGGGGGGGGCATTCGTTATTTACAACACTTCTCTTCTGGAGCAACTTCTACAGACACTGAAGCCCTGCTTCCTGGGAAGTGGCGGTGCATTGCCTGCTGCTGGGAAGTAGAGAATCAATCTTTTCATTTTCCTTTGCTTCCACATTCAGCCTTTTGCTTTATTAAACTGCCTTTATCTTGACCTATGAGGTTTTTTCCCATCTTATTTTCTCCCCCACTGTCCTGCTGAGGAGGGGAATGATAGAGCAGCTTGCTGGGCACCAGGTGTCCAGCCAAGGTCAACCCACCACACATGTAAAAAGAACCAAAGCCCAATATCCATTCCTATTAGTTGGCCCACTTAGATTTTAAATTCTTGGAAATGAATTAAAAAAAAGTTTCCATGAAACAGTGTTCACAAATGACACTGTTTATTTATAATAGGGCAATAGTAAAGAAGAGTTTACATTGGTAAATGTGCATGGTTTTGTTTAAATATCTACAAATATGTACACCTCTGACAACCAACAAGTTCTTGAAAATATTGGGGCTATTGTTGTCTCAATGACTTTTTAAAAGTGGATATTTATGGAAATTATTATGGAAAGATATACTTTGTTGTGAAAATGTGTTGTCTAGTAAACTGATGGAAACAGGCTATCAAAATTTGTATAGATGGTGTACCATTCTTTATAAATTGCCCTTTTTATTGATGATAGTTCAGTAGTGGTAGAGAAGTGGCAAAGATGACTTGCTTCCCTGCAGGGCTCTTTAGTTACAAGGTCTTTGAATAGCTATGTTAACAGGTTGAGATGTATTGTCTGCGTTAGCTGACTGTATCTCATAATTCCATTGGGTTGAGTATAATTCATAGTCATTTTGATTGTAAATCAGTGGGACAGGAAAGGAGTGCATTTATCTCTGTGAAAACAAAAGTATTTTTCTAGCTTGGTATTTCATATTCATCTACGCTCATTGACTTGCTCCAGTAAGTTTGGAGTATTAATGAGACCAAGACCAATATCTTTAATTCAGGGGAAGCAACAGATAGTGTAAAAACAGGGTCTCTCAGTATAGTCAAGTTGACATTGAAAACATTAAATAGTTTCTTATCCTGAATTTTTTATATGTAGGTACCAACAGTAGTCAAGTTGTTGAATCTGAACTACTCAAATGTTACTAAAGGCATCCTACATTTCCTTTAAATAGTAGAATTTTGCATTTTATGGTTCTCACTTCTTCAATATGGATCTTTATTATTTACTTTCACCAAGAAATTTGAATGTAAAATTTGCATCTTTAGACATACTTGTTTTGACTTAAACCTTCAAAGATTTGTATCACTGCATATGATTTACATGGAGTTTGGTCTTCTTCTGTGATGGAAGTGAGGAACATTTTTATATTCTGTGAATTTCTGTATAACAGCCTTATATAAGGCTTAATTCAAACTTCATCAGGGCCTGGAGCACAGCAAATTGAGGCTTACGCACACCCTGTTTTCAGTCTAATGCAGGATCCAACTCATTGTGTGGGCTAAGTCATGAGTATTGAAATATGCTCGCAGGCCCTAGTTTTGATGTGGCCTTATCAATCTTCATTAAGAAAGCATTCTTGGGAAACACCTTGTTACTATTTTATACCAGAATTTTAGAGATTTTCAGATTTTTACTTTGAGAACATTATGGTAATTTAGACATCTCTTAGTACTGAAGATACAGCCTGAGGCTGTATGCATTAGTATTCTCGTCTTGTTGGGGCAAGCAGTGATCCAAAAAGTGAAGACAGGCTACATAACCTGTGAGAGCAGCTAAATATGGATAAATTTGCTACAGATAGCCTAAGATAAGTCACTATATTTAAAACTTCAACTGTGCTTTTCAGATGAGCCCAGAGTACAAGTTAAAGCCTATTCTCCTGCCAGCTGCATGGAAGAATTAGGATTCTTCTGAGTTGTAATGCCTTTTACTGCTCCTTCACTCTTAGGAATGTACTGTTGCTGGAGATAGATGTTTATGCTTCATATCAGGGCTCCCCAGGGGTTTATACTGATACTGCTTCTCACAAACTGACTTTGTAGATCTAAATTAAAAATGTCAGGCAGTTCTTCCACTCTGGCTACCAGTACAAGCACTAGTGAGAGCACTGCAGCAACCTCCAGCTCTTCCGTGTTTGGTTCAGTTACTCTGATAGAGATGTCTCATCTGAGAAGTCTCATAGCTCTTGTGTTCAAGAAACTGCATGGGGAAATAGTAACAAAGAAGAAATAGTAATAATAAATACTAAAAAAAGGCTTTAAATAAAAAGGTCTTTATGTTCATATTTAAGGTCCTTAGCTTCTGTTCCTCCAGATTAGGAAGAAACTTCAGAGAACCCCGTTACCCCAAAATTGCTGTCCTCCTTTCTGCTGAGCCATAGCCGGTTAGGAAGACGTAAGTGTGATGGGGCGTGAGCAGTGGCTTACAAGTGAAGCGTTATCTCACCCCACTGGGAATTTGTATCGGGGCGTAGGGCAGCCAGTCATACCAGTGACAGGGCTCTAAAAGCAGCATACAGCATCTGATCAACAAAAGTTCAACAGATGCTGCAGTGATACACATTTTGGCCAACTTTTGAATATTCTGGGGCCTCTTTTATTTGCAGGTTGGCCTTCAAGGTAAGGTCAATGTTTGCCTACAAATCTTGCCAAACCTTTCTTCCATCACCATCACAAAAGCACACAGATGAGTCCAGTTTGCTTTTGCGTGCTAGCCAGTAGACATCCACGACTGCCAGGTAAAACTACCTACCTGGAGGTGTTTGGTGCAGGCATCTAACTGAATATATGTGGAGACAGACCACAGTCTTATCCAGGATAGCACCTTAAATCTCCCTTTGTACGGCTCAGTGTCAACAGAAGCGTGCCTGAGTGTGCCTGAGTTTGAGCTTTCCCTATTTATGCAGTCTCCATTGAAAGCATCTCCTCTGACAGAGACAGGAAAGCAATTCCTTAGTAACTCTAGGGTTAAATAAAGTTCATAAGCATTGACAAATGAGTACAACAAAACATGCTTCCAGTATCCTTGCAAATCAATAACCTACATATTACACAGTTTCATACTTCAGTTTCAGAGTAGAAATAACTATTAACATGTTCTGCAAATATATAGTAGCATACAACTTTGTTTTCTTCTGCAAGATCTTCCAATAATATTACAGCCAAACAGGTTTTTTCTTTTTCTTCTTCTTTTTTTTTTTTTTTTTTTAATCTTTATCAGTTTTTTAAGCTGTTTATTTTTGTGTGGCACTGGAAGTAGCAAAGTTGGTGTATGGGCTAAGGCTAATTTCTGGTTCTGGAATTGCAACCACAAGAAATTTAGAGGCAACAACATGCAAAGCATCACCTCAGTCATTCTGAACATGAGCATTGCACCCTGGGACCTGCTGAGATCTCAGCTGGTATTCAGATAGGTAAATGTTTTTCCTGTCCTCGGCCTGAACTTTAGATTGTCCAGATGAGAGCAGATGAGATCATCCAGATGAGATGGATGTCATGGGTGGATGTTACCCAGACAAGAACAGAAATGGAAGGAAAATGTAAAACTATAATTTTCAGGAGGAACTGGAGAAGATGGAACACTTATATTTCAGTCAGAGACATTGATTTTGCCTGTTAAATGTGAAAATGGTGAATTATTAACGTTCTTTTTACTAATTGTTGACATAAAATAGCTGAACTATGTTAACTTCTGCTGTGCTTTTGTGCAGTGATTAGATAACTTGTGAACTTTAGAGCTTTAAAGGAGATGTGTTTGTATGGCACGGTTATGTGGATAAAAATGGTGTCCCAAACTGACTATCAGTGAAAGCTCCATCAGGGTTGTGCACGTAATTAGCAGGAAATACTTTTCTTGATAAAAATTCTTTCAACTGTTACATGTTTAGCTAAAAGAACTGAAATGATTTTTCAAATAAAAAGTGTTGCACTTAGGAATCATCTTTCTTTAGCAGTTCTTTACAAATGGCTTTTTGTGTATAGGTAGTGAATATATTAATGCATTTTATGGACCTGGGTCATGTTGTCTGGACATCTAATCAGGCGGGTGTGTAGAACCAGAGGAATGAGAGGAAAAAAAAATTCCATTGAAGTGCCTGAATCTGTTAAAGAATGGGATTTCCCTAATTAACTCTGCAGAGCCATGCTAAATTTACCTTTTAAGATGTACCATTAAGATATGAAGAGCTCCATTGGAATGGTCACCTGATTCCACTGGCTTAAATGCAGTGGGAGAGCACCGAATGAAGGGTTTAGTCCACTGGATTTATGCATCTAGCTTGCACCTGAATTTTAAGCACTCAATTTTCCTAAGTGTCCACATGTCATTAATTATTGGTTTAGGGAACAAGAACCCTGGAAGGCTTCTACACATAGCTTATGTCTTACCAAAATTTGGCACCTAAGATCTCCCTTGAAGAGTTTCCGCTTTTTCTTTAACTGTTTAAGAAGCAGGCACAGATACAGGAGATTTGTGTCATTAGGTGTCTGTAATTTGAGTGAATTCCCTTCAGGCAAGAGATTGTTTCTCCCTCCATGTTTGCAGGATACCAAGCTCAGCTGAATCTTTTTGCAGTGGCTTGGGACACCACTGTAATGTAAATATTCAGTCTTAGTATCTGTTATGGCCCTGAAATTCAGGATGAGAACCTTACCTGGCTGTGGGCCCACTGCTGAGGTAGATGTCTGCTTTGCACCTGTGGTTTTTTACTCTAGGTACCAGCAAGCAATGTTGTCAAGTGCAAGGGTTGCATTTGGTGATGCTCAGAAGAAAGACATCTGAAAACAAGCGTTTGTTGCATTACTTTGTTCAGAAGAGAAGTTCTCATATATCAAACTAAAAAAAACTTCGTGGCTTTAGTATGGAGGTGCCTGACTCGTGGGTTTTAATGTCTGTAGGACTGGATGCCGGCTATAACCAGGCCGTTCTTCCACTTCTTCCGTCCTTGGTATGATATCCATTTAGGAAGCCTCAGTATAACCGTTACCTGTCCATCCTGCTAAGTATAAGCGATTGATAGTCTTCTCTCCCAATATATCTGTTTACTGGAAGAGTGATAGGAGTTTATTAGCATTTTTGGCAGTAAACATAGGAGTATCAAGAATCATACTGCTTGAAATTAATACTAGGTGTCTCTCTGAAACAGTCTTGGAGTTCCGGACTCAAGTTCTGGAAGACAGCTTTTTCTTTCTTCAGTTTGTATAAAGTTTCATTACATGTTCAGCTTTTATGTTTCATGTTGTTACCGCAACAACAAGTTTCTTGGCTGAAAAATCATTTATTCCGGGTAGTAAATGTTTCATTATAATGAACAATAGTGAGGTTTCTTTCAACATGGGGTATAATGGAGATAACTCTGCCAACAGAAGTTAAATTATTACTTCCACGTTATAAACCTGAATCACTGAGGTTTCCTGGGTACATTTTTTTTCATAGCAAGTTTGACTTGTAACAGAAAAATTAGCAGTTTTCAGAAAGTGTGAATTTAATAAAAGTCACCTTTATGCCTCATCACCGCACACACATTTGCTTCTAGCAACTGTAACATACATTCATACTTGCTAATAAAAAAAAAAAAAAAGAATATTTGAAGTCTGTGAAAACAAGAAAACTTTTTAAGTGCTCTTAAAATAATGTGAAGATTAAGGAGTCTATTCAGAAACTGGTCACGGAGAGACTTTGTTCAACATTTCTCAAGAACACACTGTTAATCTGTTCGTTTTTTCTTATTAATATCAGATTCAGAGCCTCTGCATGATTTATTTTCATAGAAACAGATGTTATCGTTTGTGGTGGAATGGAGACATATTCTGGGCATTATGTAACCTGCTTTGGCATTAACTTATGCTACATGTTTTTCCTTCATTCTGCCACAACATTGTAATTGTACCCAAATGGTTCTCAATGCGTTTCCATAGATACTTAGCATGTTCAGACTTCGTGTGATATATGCCTTGGTCTCATACACAGCTCTTGTTTTTAAACTCTGAGATCTGCTACACCTGTAGTTTTCAAATCATAATTGCTACTATTTATAACACAGGAGTTTCATACATGTATTTCAGTGTTGTCCACCAGCTCTGCTTTTGTAGCCTGTGATGAGTTATGCAAAATCACTGCTTCCCACTGAAATGTCAATAGAGCGCTATGGGCTCAGTTAGTGTGAACTCTCTCCACATCTGCGGGAGCGTTGGGAGAAGAGGTGGAGGGTTGAAGGCAAGGGCTCCAGCCCAGGCCAGGGAAAGAACAAAGAATTTGAGAAAACTGTATGACTGTGAGGGACCCATTGAGAAACAGCTAGATGCTGGAGCCTCCATCAAGATACTTTGGGCTGATGAGGGACTTCGGTGCTTGCATTATAGTTTTAGGATCCCCTTCTTGTTTTGTAATACTGGAGTTGCTGCTGTGCTGGGCTCCTGCCAATTAGCCTCAAGGTCTATTTAGTTACCTTGGTCCTAACTAGGACACTTGTCATGGCACTTCTAACCAACTGATTTGAACATGTTATCAGTCACTGAGGGCAGAGATCATAGAGTCATAGACTGGTTTAAGGGACCTCAAAGATCATCTAGTTCCTCCCCTCCTGCCATGGGCAGGGACACCCTCCACTAGACCAGGTTGCCCAAAGCCCCATCCAACCTGGCCTTGAATACTTCCAGGGATGTGGCTGCCACAGCCTCTCTGGGCAACCTGTTCCAGTGCCTCACCACCCCCACAGTAAAAAATTTCTTCCTAACATCTAATATGAATCTACCCTCTTTTAGTTTTAACCCATTACCCCTTGTCCTGTCACTCCATGCCCTTGTAAACAGCCCCTCTCCAGCTTTCCTGTAGGCCCCCTTCAAGTACTGGAAGGCTGCTATAAGGTGTCCCCAGAGCCTTCTGTTCTCCAGGCTGAACAACCCCAACTCTCTCAGCCTGTCTTCACAGGAGAGGTGCTCCAGTCCTTGGATCATTTTGATGGCTCTCCTCTGGACCTGGTCCAACAGGTTCATGTCTTTCTTGTGGTGTAAACCCCAGAGCAGGACACAGCACTCCAGGTTGGGTCTGATGATACATTCTTTAGTGCTACCTCACTCTATTTGTGCCTCCTGAGATGGAAAGGAAAGACCTGGCTGACATTAAGAACAGCTCCAAAGTATGCCTTGTACACAACAACTCTTTGACCTATCTTTTGTGCAGGGCTTTTCCTCTTCCACAGACTTAATTTCTTGCTGCGTTTCTTTTAAAGTCTACTGGTTCAATGACCAACCTTAGCTGGCAGGGAAGGCAAAGAATTCTGATTTCTTTTGAAGTGAAGGCAATTGTTACTTCAAAAGCAGGTCAGCGGATGGGCTTGGACTGGGAAACAACACTTCATGTGGATGTTTTGAGAGGCTTTAAAACCTCTGGGCTGCAGCCACAACCTGTGTAGGGTATGGTGTGTAAGCCAGATTGAGCACCCCAAAAGGTACAAGAGAACATCCTCTGTGTTTTGATAAACGTCTTTTACAAGTCCTGCTGAGTGTAGTATAGGAGCCTGTGCTGGCACTAAGCTAGGGCAGTGTTACACAGAAGCAAGCACGGGTGCCCCAGCCACTCACAGGAATTAATTGGTGGAGCAAATCTGCGTCAGCCATTCCTGCTCATTAACTGTAATTTTTGTCAGTGGAGAAGTATAGGAAGCAAGAAATGATTGCCTAGTAGTCCCATCTTCTCAGTTTAACATATAAAACTTCTAGTATGCAGGCCTTGCACAAGTGGAACAGATTACAGCTTCATGGTCTTCACTTTTCCTACCAAGCACTGCTTGTGATATTCTCCCCAGACTTAAAAAAAAAAAAAGTACAACGAAAAGGGAAGATTCCTCTTAATTTGTAAATGTGTAGTTTTGTTATCTCCCTTTAAGTATGGTAATTTTGAATAACTCCTTATTGTACTAAAACAGTTAAAAGCTATTAATAAGAAGGAAACAATTAATTTTGTAATGTTTAAATAGAGACAGTTTGAAATCTTCAGCCTTTTGTAGACAAAAATTGATGTCTACATGGCCAGAAAAGCAAAAGTATGGGCACAATCTCTGTCAGCTCATGTCGCAAAGAAGAGCAGAAGATAGAAAAGCATGGTTAATAGGAAAGGAAAATGTAATTTCTGAGTTTCTGTGTTACTAAATTTAAAATGGAAATTTAAAGAAAAAAAAAATCATCAATATTTCTTGTTTTGTTTAGTTTTTGTTGTTAACCAAAGCCAATCTCAAATTTGGCACAAACCCGCAGGCTATTCTGCTTCAAAACAGAGAATAGGCCAAATATATGCACTAGGTAGACTAATACAAATTTTTAATAGCAATTTTTAAAGTGATTTTCTCTATGTTCATGCACTTGAAAGTATGTTGCAGACTTCCATGTGTATATTCGAAAGCCAATATGCTGGGATAATCACTCTTCATTGCTGCAAAAGAACATCAACCTCTAAAGGAGTTTGACTCCTGCCGGGGGGGACGTTGCTGCTGGCTAACAAGTGTTGATGTCACTGCAGCTGCGCCAGCAGACTTTTTAGCCATCCATCTTTAGATTTCAGTCAATGTCTACCTGTAAAGATATGCTTACAAAAGTGAAAGTACTGGCAAGTTCTGCTTCCAATTGTGACAGAGAGGAGCATGAAGATATACGTGACTGTGGGTTAAAACCACAGCTGACAAGAACATTCATTGCACGCAAATGTGTTGATCAAGATTAGGTTGTGTGCAGGAAGCCAGACATCTTTAATACGTGAGCACCACACGTTACAGTAGCTGGGCATAGATGTCTGAAATTAATAGTGATGGTGATTTAATTGGAGACTACCAACACTATCTATTCTTTTTGCAGAACAGAAGTATTTTTGGCAGCACATTGATTTGGAAGACTTTTGTCTAACTCCCCAGGTTTGAAAGATAAGAGTTAGTATCTCTGACCTCTTCCTGTGGTTCATTGTAGTTTGCAGCTTTGGCTTCTTGTAGCATCAACCTTAAGTTTGTCATAGGTACTAAAACGTACCTTCAGGTTTGTGATAAGCAAGTGCAGGTAGAACTGGAGTTGTGGGGTATTAGCTTCTGGCCTAAATATCCATGGCAGGATTTCTTCAGACTGTGGGAGGGGGCTGCACCCACTAAATGAGATGCTGCCTCCTAGTCCTGTGTTCCTGCCAGGATTCTTTGAGCCCTTCAACAAAATATTCCAGGAGGTCCTATGATGTTTACTTAAACTTGCCAAAAGCTTTTGTTGAAGAGTCCCTTGCGAGCAGTGCCTGAAGCCCTGTGCTGAGACTGCAGAGGACCGTCATCAACCACACAGTAGTGATAGCGTCAGGACAAAGCAAGAATAAATGGCAAGGTCCCGAGAAATAGACCAAGGCATCTGTGTTTGAAACATTAATTTATCAGCTGGGTAATTATAAAAGGAAAGACAGCAAAATCTGCAGATGATTTTAGGATATTAAAGACCAGAGACAGAAAGGCCTTTCAGAAGCACCTACCAGATAAATGGATAGACGGGACCTGCCAGGAAAAATCGTGCTGACTGTTGGATGAGTAAAGAGTACCCACATTGTTGTATTTTGTTCATGTTCTGTAAGAGTGCATAGGGAGTGGTCTCCATTACTTCAGTGCCGGCAGGTGCAGGGGGGTGGTCCCTGGGATCTGGTATTCATTCCAGTCCTGTCTGTCCAACTGTTGGTGTCCTCCAGACCTGGCCACTACTGTGAAGAGCTCAGCAGAAGTGTCTCCTTAAATGTTATGTTTGCTCTGAAGTTGCAAAGTGTACTGAACCGTTTGAAAACAACACCAAACACGTAATGATGCGCATATGCATTTAATTCAGGTTTACTATCACAGCGGGCCAATGCAATGTACATCGTTAGAGACAAAGAAGGAGCTCCTTCTGAAGAGGGACTGGAAGAATAATGTCTGTGAGGACACACTGAGGCACAACTGCTCAAATCCCTGAATTTCAAACGAAATTTAAATCAAGCATTTTTGTATGCCACACCTTAGAAACACAAAAGAGAGCTTAAATTTTAAAGAGCCTTTCTTTTCTAGGAAGTGTGGCATTCCTAACTCTCTATATCATAAAACTTCCGCAATTTACTGGCACAATATAACAGCAGGAATAAACATTTAGTAGGTGATATAAAACTTGGATGACAAAGTCTCTGCAGAAGTCAATGGCAAAATTGTAACTGTATCAATGGGGTCACTTGATGTGTTTGTACTGTCTCAAGGTGAGCTAACCTGCGTGTGAAGAAGAGTAGCCTGAGTGTGTTAAAGGAATGCTCCTAAAGGACCGATGTATTTATAGCTCATCTAGTATGTGAACCGCCACGTCTGAAGACAGTACCGTGCCATACTCTGCAGAGAATACTTATAGTGACCATTCACTGGCGGCAGTGAGACAAGACGGAGTTCAGAGCTCTGCTAGAGGACATACAGCAACCCGGCTGAGGAGGATTAGGAAGTAATTTTCCATGCAGACAGTAATTTTCCATCCACAACTGGCCCTTGTTAGCAGGGAGCTGATCAAGTGGAATACTGGGCCAAATTGTTCCTGTGTGATGAAGGAGGCTCTGCCCTGGGGCCCTGGTGTGTGTGCGGGAGGTCTTGCATTCATAGATTCACTGAATCACGGAATGGTTTGGGTTGGAAGGGACCTTTAAAGATCACCTAATCCAACCCCCCTGCCATGGTCAGGGACACTCTGCAGTAGACCAGGTTGCCCAAAGCCCCATCCAGCCTGGCCTTGGACACTTCCAATGAAGGGTCATCCACAACTTCTCTGGGCAACCTGATCCAGTGTCCCACCACCCTCATCACCAAAAATTACTTCCTTATGTCTCATCTAAGCCTACCCTCTTTCAGTTTACAGCCATTATCCCTTCTCCTGTCACTACAGGCCCTGGTAGAAAGTCTCTCTCTGTCTTTCATGTAAGCCCCCTTTATATATTGAAAGGCCACAATAAGGTCTCCCCGGAGCCTTCTCCAGGCTGAGCAACTTCATTTATCCCAGCAGAGCCATTTGGCCTTGTGTTGCTCGATATCCACCCTTCCTGCCACGGTGTATATAAATGTGGCAGTTGCTAAGCATGCGAGAGATGAGGAAATGCTAAAATAGCAATGATTTTCAAACAATAGAAGTTAAATAAAAAAATTAAGTGCTTATAGTATAGTATGGGACTACTTGTTATTTTTAGCCTGATGATACTTCTATACTGCTACTCATTGGACATGCATTTGAACATCACCCAGTTTCACAGTTAAATTAAAAAGGATGAAGAGCAACGGCCACATGTGAAGGGATTTGGAGTTACAGACTGCATGGCTAACAAACCCTTCAGATCTGTGGTGCGGTGATTTGTACTTCGTTATGGCACACTGGGTTTCAAAGCAATTCATACTCATTAGAAGGAAAAGTTAAATGTTGATTTTGGCCTGAGTGTGAAGGGAATGGGTAATTTCAGCACCTAGCATGTTCATTACCTGCCCTTGTTAGACTATCAAGTTTTACACTTGACTCATTAATCTTTTTCAGGTTTTATCAAAACAGAAATCCCAACCATAATTTTCATTGTTCCTTTTATAAACTGGATGTTAGGAAAGGACAATGAAGAAATTCTAGGAGGTAAAACCTGATCTGATAAATCCTGTTGTGCTGTCAGGCACGCTACTGTTCAGAATTTAGGCTAAATGCATGAATAAAAGTCAATTAAGCTACTAATTCTTGTAACACCAGTGAAGGCATTGCCCTCCCCCATCAGAATCCCATTCTGCCAGTTGAAGTGCCATCATGGGAGACTGCCACTGGTGCCAGTGCCAGCACTGAAAGCCATCTCGGGGCTCACATGGCAAAAGACCTTCAGACAGCTTAGAAAAATGTCAGAATAGCAGCTTCCCAATTTCAGGAGGTATTTTACCAAGTGAATATTGTGGCTGTTTTTTTTCTTTCAAAAACACAACAGAAGAAAGCAATTTACACAAATGCCAAGAAAACACATGAGTCTGTACATTTCATGAAACTAAAACCTTGAATTGTAGCTAGAATTAATTAAGCAATCACCTGTTCCTTTTCCCTCTTTTTCTCAAGAAAAAGTTAAAAAAAAAAAAATAGCAAACTAGTGGCTGTATCTAAATGAACAACACACACGTCAGTGTTTCAGGTGGGTAAGTCTTTGAATCGACAAAGAAATCACACTGCAAAATAAAAGGTTCCGTGTAACTAAGCAGAAATTAGCTATGTAACAGACAGCACTGGCTAGAATGGAGATACTGCAGAAACATTTAAAAGAAATTACAGTGTCCTTTCCCAGTAGAACAATTGGGACTCCGTTTTTCCACACGACATGTCCTTGTAATTCTAGGTTTAGTGATGAATAATGGAAATTCCTTTCAGTTAGGGATTTTTGTCTCCCTCATCCAAATATCATGTGCAGCACCATACAAAGTTTGTCCCTGTTGGAAACAGGGAACAAGGGGAAGATATCTGAGGGTGTAGCAGGGGGTGGTGCATGATGGAGGACATGCAGAAGCCATGCCAAGCAGGTGTCCTGCGCCCAAGCCTGTTGTCTGTTACCTCCATGCCCTGAAAGTGATTCCTTTTCACCCCCTATGGACAGCAGCCCCCTCGTCTTTATGGGGGGCAGAGGGCTCAGAGCATGGAGGGAGAGAAAGGACAGTGTGCGAAGCTCCCGCGTACCCTGCTTAGCCAGGTCTAACATCCACATGTGGTCCTCTGGGCCTTAAGAGTGTCTTGGGAACTCAGACCTGGTTCTGAGTCAGTGGGACGTGGCCTCCTGGCAGTCTGTATCACCTTTTCCCAGCCTAACTTGAGAGTACCTGAGGACCTTCCAAAGGAACTGTTCTGTTACAAATCACACCAGATCTTATGGGAAGCGTCCCAGTCTGTGCATTTATTTTTTTTTATATGTGTCCTGTAAATGTCTTTTCTTTTTTTTCCCCAGAAATGAGAAGAAATATGTAAGCAGATACTGGAAAGAAGTGAAAGTTGGAGACTTTGTGCAGCTTCGTTGTAATGAAATTATACCTGCTGACATATTGCTGCTCTCCTCAAGTGATCCCGATGGGCTGTGCCATATAGAAACAGCAAACCTGGATGGTGAAACTAACTTAAAGCAAAGACAGGTGGTGAGGAGGTTCCTAGAGCTGGTAAGTCACCATTCCTAACTCTCATTTAAGATAAGAATTTGTTTCAGGTAAGTAAACTGTTCACCAATCCACTCCACACCAGCTAAATTCTGCTTGGTCTAGTAGTGCTAATGAATTACTGTTGTGGTTGTCATTAAAATACTAGCACTTGCCAACAGCTGACCTCATCAGAGTATCAATTTTTACCATAATTTTTCTCTGAATTTGAATAGGAATTATTTGGGGCAATTGTGTGCGGTTGGAAAATGTTGGGGGGTTTTAATGGCTTCTATTGTAGCTTGATTTTTGAAAACACATTTTAACTGCCCAGTGAGAAGATATTTAAATATAAACAACTACTTTTCCTGCCTGCAAAACAGATCAGTTTCAATTAGGAATTTTGCCTGAAACTCAGTGTTGCAGAATATCCCTCCAGCACTTGCAGCATTAAAGCTTGTAAGATTTAAAGGGGCAGCATGCATGCAATTCTGGAGGTGTCTGTGCTGAAAAACTGGTTTACTGCTCTCTCACTGTGCTTATCTCTCCCCAACAGCACTATTTTGAAACAAAACAAAATCCAGATCAGTTACTGTCAGCAGAATTAGAGGAAATTACCTGAAGTTTTACTTGCTTTAATAATCTTATTGAAATAGTATTTATTTGTATGCCTCCTCTCCCATCCCTCTTGCCAGCTAATCCCAGTTTCCTGTATTTTGTCAGGAAAAAAATAAAATATTTTCTAGAACTCAGCTACATCTTTTTCCTAGTAGCTCTTCTCATTTGAGAGATTTTGCAAACAATGAGAGCTGCTGCCCTTACCACTGTCATCAAAGGTAACTACAAAAGCCTTTAGTTGTACTGAGGTAGATCAGCATTAATGAAGCTGCAATCCAACTAATAGGATAAAAATCAATGTGCCTTCCAAATAATTCTGTATGGTAGATAGAGCCTTTCTCTGAATAGCTTGTAAAAACATGAGATGAAGACTTGTTTAATCATCAGTGATTTCCACACAGAATTTAGACATATACACAGCAGCTACTACCACAGTGAGAAGTTTAATCACCTACAGGCCAAATGTTTCAAAAAGTCTGATTGTTTCAAAGAAGCTAATGAAATTGCTTCTCAAATGTCCCCTCCTGTTCTCACTGAGTGGAAATTTCTCCCAGTGAGTAGAGTGCCACGGAGGTACTCAGATGATGCATCCTAGTTCTCTGCCAATGTAGACTTTCATAGGACAAAGACTATAGATTGCATATAGGCTACTGAATACAGGGCTACTTTCATGTTTGTGCGTATGGTTATATGTGGCATGGCTTGCTCAGCATACCCTGCTTTACTGAGGAAATCAGTTATCATATAGAAACTTTCAGTCAGCTTTGTAGACACCTAATGCACTTTGCATTTCCAGCCCATCCTCCTGCCGCATCTTGCTTCTCTGTATTATAACATGATTATGGAACTTTTCTATCTTGGAAGTATGCTGCACAATATGTAGAGAAATAATTTTTTAAAATAAATTTTAAATCACAAGATGCCTAGCAACAATAGCAGTGGGGTCCATAATAAATTGCCAGGGGTTAAACTGGGGTCAATGACAGAAAGCTCATTCATTCCAATGAAAACACTACTGGGCCCCAAGAAGTCAAGTATTGAAAGAGAGCTTGTAAGAAAACCACATGTGACTACCTCCCCTGTCTTAAAATAGCTGAGAAAGCAGGAAATATCCAAGCCCAGGTTCCTGCGTCAACTAGGTTGTAGGCAAAGCGCACACCTGCAAGTACCAACTCCTCGGCAGCTTTAGCATCACAGAGCCTCTCTGTAACAGTTATCCAGCAGAATACTTGCCATCCTCATTAAAGTCCTGGCCAAAACCTGTCTGAGCACACTGTTAATTCATGCAGCAGCATTAGCTTCTTCACCCCATACTAGTAGCGATAGAGCTTTTACTGGTTCTTGAAGGTGTTGCCCTAAGAGACACTCAGCAGTGGGACAGAGGGAGCTGCTTGGGAAATGTTGGATGAATAGCAGGCCTACAGCCGAGTAGCATGGAATAGCAAGGTGATGCCCGTTTGTTGGAGTGAAGTTCAGTTCCTATCGGGGTATGTCTTAAGTTGCCACAAACAGAGAGAGCTTATTGTTAGGTCTCATAAAATACTTCGGAAGACCAGAATTTTCTTGCACCAAATGCTGACCATCCTTTTACCAAACTTCAGAGAAGTTCGTTCCCAAATCTTTTATAGGACCTGCATTCCAAACTGTTCATGCATTTGACAAGAATTGCTTTTAAATTTTATATTTTTTTACCATTGTACTCAGCAGAATAACTCTTAGTTATGTTTGTAGCTGTTTGGTTCTGTGTCATTCTGCAACCCTGTTGTTCAAACAGGAAAACAAACAGATTATGTAGTCTTGACCCTCTCTTTCCCACACTGCTAAACTCTTCCCCACCCCCCTTATATATAGAATGACGTGCCTGGTCATGTGGCTTATCATGGGACGAGAAACACAGATTTTTTGGAAGCTTCTTAAAATATCAGCTATCCATAACTGTCTTTGAATAATGTCTCTGTATCTCTAGCATTTAAAGAAGCTGTGTTACAAAGCTTGGCGTTTCTGTGTTTCGTACATGACCTGATAGCTTCCAAGCACGTGCTTGTGAAGCAGGTCGATGAAGGATAGCTATTTCTATACCCGTCACTGCTGGGCATGGGAAAGGAGCAGGAGTGGGGGTAGGAACACTTGTTTTAAGCCACTTCTATGCTTTCCTTATTCTATCCCTGCCCTGTGCCCACCCATGCAATTCACAGTTCCACAGGTCTATGGAGAGCTACTTGCCATAGAGCCTGGCGGCCAGTGTGGAGCTGCTGAAGTGGGGCGTGTGCTGGGCAGTCCTCTTGCAGTAACAGCACTCTCTCCAAATGCCCTTCTCAGAGGCCAGAAAGCCCAGTACTGTTGCATAGGGTAGAGCTGTCGTCTGGAAGGGCCGCCTTTCTGCCAGCAAGCTCTGAAGGATCTTTATGTGTCTTTCTTCAGCATAAACAGCATACAAGGTCCACAGTCTGAGAGAGTAAAAGGTCTTACAGTTTTCCAAACCTTTGTTCAGAAAAGTACCATTCTGATCTCTTTTTAGCCCGACTCTTGAAGCAGTAACAAGCAATTATGGAAGCAGTTCTGTATCCTTGTCCCCAGTGCTTTGAAGGCATTATTATACTCTAAACATATGCTCGGAAGATCCAAGATCAGCATTTGTGGGCTTGGATTGGACCTCTCCACTTGTGAATTCCAAGAAACTGTTTTCCTTCATAGTGCAAGTGACCAGAAATATTGCTTATTTTAGTGCTGCTTTGATTTGTCTGAGTAATTTATAGTAGACTGGGAACATACTGCTTGTTAGCTTTGCATGTTTGTTAACGAATGTGATCTGTCTGACACAAACCTGTACTTTCTGTACTTGATTCTACACCCTATCAATACACAGACTGTGAGAAGAGTCACTGATGCATTCCTCTGTGGCTTGTATGTCTGAAGATATCAGTTCAAGTGTATAACTTGTACGCTCCAAATAGTCAGTCAAGAAAAAAGAAAATCACTCAGTGAGTAGGTTAAAAAAGAAAAAAGGAAACAGGAGATTTCTCAAAGGCCTTGACATTTTTTCCTCCAAGACTTTAAATACTGTGGTCTCATTATCCAGCTACTACAGCAACAGGATGTGTTACAAATGTTTAATATAGTCAGAAATGCACTTCTGCATGGTCTGTTTTTAAAGCCAAAAAGATAGCGGACTGTCTTCACACTGAAACATGGATCAGATCTGTGCGTGAAGCATGACTCACTGACAAATGCAGCTAGGAGAAGGCACTGTGCTAAATCCCACTGTGAGTGATCTAACGGTGTTAGCAGTGACCAGTAAGCATCTCTTGGAAAAACCGAGTGTTTCTTGGTATTCCACCAGTTTCCTTCTAATTTCTAACCCACCCTCACAGCTGCCTAGTCACAGCAGCCATTTCTGTTACGCTGGATCCAGTAGGAGACACAGTAGGCAGGAGGAATCAATGTGTTTTCTGTGCTACTCCGCAGGCTGCTGTGCCACCACACCCTCCGCAGTTGCTTATGGAATGTTTTCCGTCCATCTGAGACGTCGTGTCAGCTGCTCTTCAGAGAGCGGATAAGCAGATACAGCCTGGGCTGCAAAAGCTCAAAACTCCCTTTCAGGTTTCATGAACTTGATTTAGGATATTTTGATAGTATGAATCTAGACTCATGAAAAACATTTACATTTTCTTGCTGCCTTGTAGTACGAAACAAACAAAATACTCCACTGTTTTTACTCAGTATGCCTTTTAACAAAATCCACAAAGACTCACTGTGGATTCTGGAGCAGCTTACGGTTTATTAACCACTGGCTATGTCCTGGATGTTTATGTGGAAAGCTTCAGTTCAGCTGAAAGCTAAGCTAAATCTAGCAGCTGTCATTCCCTGTGAGAAGGTGCATGTATCCCTCTGCAAGCTGGTGAGGATAGGGGATGGATTTTTTTCCCTCTCATTTTCTCCTAAGAGTAGACCTTTGTTCAAAACAAGCTTGTACTAGCATGATTAAACAGGTTCAGATAAGCCTTGCAAATGACTTTGTGGCTGCTTATTTACATTTTCTAAAAAACACATCTGAATTTGGTGTCTGCCTGTTTGGCAGAGTTCATTTGCATGCAGACTAGCACCAAAATAACTCATCAGTCTGATTTCCTCACAAGTCAGTATGTGAACCCTTCTGGAATATGTATAAACTCAGAGCCTATGCTTACTGCAGATACATTTGCTCATCTGTCCCAGCCTGGAAGCTGGCCTGAATTGACAGATCCAGCTTTTATTCCAGCCCTACCTGTTCTTGCACAGCACTGGAAGTGTACTGGATACAGCTGGACTTAAAGAAACAGTCCCACAGCTCCCTGTTCCAAGCGTTAAGCCATTTACACCACCCTGTGAGTTCTAGTCAGAAACTGGTCCAGAATAGAAGACAAGACTGCTTTCCAAGAAGGGCTACACTGTAACCCCAACTGTTAGTGACTGCAGGCTTCTCTGTGTATGAGGTGCTTTGGGAAGGGCAACTCATCCCAATTGCATGAAAACAACTCATAGGGCAGCCTTGGTATCTCAGTGTAGATGTTCACTTTGCATTCAGTTTTTCTCCCTCAAAAAAAAAAAAAAAAAGACAAAAGAAAGTAATTTTCAAATTTTGGTTTAGCCTAAACTGAGCTAAGATTTCTTGTGCAGCCATCTGCATTGGTTAAACTAGCTCAGCTTGAGAGAACAGCTAAAGTTAAACCAACACAACTCCCAGGCAGGCTAGTTTTCAACTCACCTGCTGATACAAGCTTCTGATCTCAAAGAGTCTGACTGAGTCTTCCAAAGCAACACAAGACTGGGCATAGCTATGCTCTCCCTATTGCTCCTTGTCCCGCTAATACCCTCAGGCTATCATCCACCTGAAATTAGTGGGAATAGTACACTATCTAATAGTAACCAATCAGTATACTCAGTGTTATTCAGACTGTAAATACTTTAACAGGTAGAATCAGGTCATAAGAACAATGGGCAGCCTTGGCTGCAGTGACCAAGAAATGGTGTAGTTCAGGATCCTCAGGTCAGCAAGGAGGGCACACAGCAAGCTCACTGCCCTGGATTTCAGGAGAGCAGACTTTGGCCTTTTCAGGGACCTGCTTGGTAGAATACCGTGGGACAAAGCCCTGGAGGGAAGAGGGGCCCAAGACAGCTGGCCAATATTCAAGGGTCACCTCCTCCAAGCTCAGGAGCGATGTGTCCCAAGGAAGAGGAAGTCAGGCAAAAACACCAAGAGGCCCACATGGATGACCAAGGAGTTCCTGGGCAAAGTCAAACAAAAAAAGGAAGCCCACAGAGGGTGGAAGCAAGGACAGGTAGCCTGGGAGGAATACAGAGAAACTGT
>VXBL01001366.1:100159-202307 GCA_013400195.1 Aramus guarauna
GGGTATTGATTGATGAGAAGCTCAACATGAGCCGGCAGTGTGCACTTGCAGCCCAGAAAGCCAACCATGTCCTGGGCTGTATCAAAAACAGCGTGACCAGCAGGGAGGTGATTTTTCCCCTCTACTCTGCTCTTGTGAGACTCCACCAGGAGTACTGTGTCCAGCTCTGGGGTCCCCAGTACAGGAAAGACATTGAGCTGTTGGATATAGTCCAGAGGAGTGCCATGAAGTTGATCAGAGGGCTGGAGCACCTCTCCTGTGAGGCCAGGCTGAGAGAGTTGGGGTTGTTCAGCCTGGAGAAGAGAAGGCTCCAGGGAGATCTAATTGCAGTTTTCCAGTACCTAAAGGGGGCCTACGGGAAAGCTGGTGAGGGACTGTTTATCAGGGAGTGTAATGACAGGACAAGGGGTAATGGGTTTAAGCTGAAGGAGAGTAGATATAGATTAGAAGTTAGAAAGAAATTCTTTACTGTGAGGGTGGTGAGGCGCTGGAACAGGTTTCCCAGAGAAGCTGTGGATGCCCCATCCCTGAAGTGTTCAAGGCCAGGTTGGATGGGGCTTTGGGCAGTCTGGTTTAGTGGAGGGTGTCCCTGCCCATGGCAGGGGGGTTGGAACTGGATGATCTTTGAGGTCCCTTCCAACCCAAACCATTCTATGATTCTATGATTCTAACAATGAATGTCTCTCTAGCATCTTTTGGGAGTTACCCCTTGTGCCTTTCTTTTTTGCTGTGTTTTGAGAAGATTCACAAGGCTAGGAAAAGTGCCTTGAAAATTCCAGATAAACACATGTTAAAAGAGCAGATTAGTGCTCCATCCCACACATGTAGCCAAAATTAGATTTCCCTGCAGAAAGAGAGTTAAAAAAACAACCAAACAAGCAAAAGAAAACAATGTTTTTCCCTATGCACTACCAGAATATTAAATTAAAGACTATTTTTTTTAGTTTTACATTTTATCTGAAGATTGTAGTGAAACAAGTCTTGTAAGAAGACTTGTGTTTGTCAGTGCAAAATGTGAGCCCCGTGAAGACATTTGTTCGAGGTCATGCCTTGAGCGTGCAGTAAATTTCATCCTTGGGGTTTGAATTGCTATGAAAAGCTCTACACTTACACTGTTGTAACATTTTTTGGATAGTAGCATGTTCAGAGATTACTTCTGTGGAAATCATGGATGCGTCTAGTCAATGAGGAAGCAACTCCTGTCTCTCTTTACAGAGAAACAAACACAGAGCAGCTGCGTGCAGAATGACCTTGTGCAGAGCAGGACCCAACTGAGTGCTGTGGCAAATTCTTTTTCAAACTACAAGTCCTAAAGGAAGGCTGAGAACAAATTTTCACTCTACCATTTTACTGTGATGTTTAGTCAGCAGTCTCACACTGGGAGGCACAGGAAGATAAAAAACTCAAGGATGATGGTTCACTTCCTCCTTGGTCAGCTTTGAGCAATGTTATTGTCTCTTTCTAGTTTCCATTGTGCAGGTGTCGAGGCCGCAAGTTTGACTGTCGAGAGAGCTTCATTAGAGGGACAAAGAATTTGAATAACTGTAAGAGAAAATTTTGAATATCTTAATCTAAGCATTTGGGGGGAGGGAGGGGGGAGAAGAGTCCCGTTCTAAAGAGTGCTGAGTACTTGGCTTTTACCATTGGCATTGACTGTTTGTTTGTGTGTTTAAATATAGGTTAAAGGGCCTAAATTGATGTATCTAAGTTTGAATGTCTTGGCTGTGAAGGACCTCCCATCCCTAGGGTAATTCTTCCAGTACCGGTGGAACAGTGTTAAAGCCATGTAAGGAAATGTATTATGCCAGTGCTTGTGCTGCATCTGACCTCTAGAGAGGTGGGACATTTCATTCACTGTATCAATAGTCCAGTATCTCTCTGTTCTGCTGTTTCTCTGAAAAAGCATTAAAAAACAAAAGAACATTTCAGGTCCATAGAGAAAATAAAATGCTATACTGCTTTTCTGTTACAGAGAAGTAAACATTTACATTTAAAGCAAGTTCAGAAGAGATTTTCCAATTATTTTTTTTTTGGTCATGACTTTTCTGATCTCCTAGCCTAATTCAGTTTTACTAAACAAAAGTTTATTTCTGGAACTGTTTATTCCTTAGCCATACATTCATCTGTCAGCTGGGAACAGGAAATATCTGGCATATCTGTTCTCAGAAATGAGATTTCGTAATATAATGCTGAGAACTCCTGATTTTAGGGTCAGGATTTTTGAGCTGGAAATATGTCACACTGCACTTGTCTGATACCACAATGCAGTTGGTAGTATCAGTGGTTAGGAAAGGATGGAAGCACCTTCTTTTCCAGAGCAAGCAGGTTCACAGTATTAAGCCACATGTAACCCCAGCAATGATGGTATGTTCTCACTGAGGTGGAGAAGAAATCTGCTTTTCTGCCAGAAAAGGCAGAGTAACACAATGAGGAACTCTTGTATTTATCTCAGCGTCCAGGATGCAAACCCTCATCCCACATCTCTTTTCTCCATCTGCTACCCTCTAAGTCTTTTACACATTTTAGTACTGATAAGGCCACAGAGACCAGTAGAAATTTGCATTGAAACATTATTTACATGGGAAGTGGCTGGTGATATGTCTCGAAACTGTTCTTTCAATAAACTCATGAAAATTTCCATTAATTGGTTATACTCAGGTTCATAGTTTCAAGCTCTGCTGTGACTCTGTGATGGTCAGACACTTCACATATGTGTAAGTCCTTGTAAGAGAGAAAGCCATGATTGTCCTGTAGGTGTGTTGACTGGAGAAGATACTGTTCACAAAGAACTCTTGTGCTTATATTTCCATTTGGGTTTGAATTGAAAACATCAGCAGTGAATAGAGATTTATAGACAACAGTGCTAATTCAGCTTTCTTAATGAACTGTTTTACATCAAAGAAGGGAACACAGCCTTTTGGCTTCTAAGAGGAAGAAAATTTGATGTTTAACATGCAACATATGGTTAGAAAGTGCATATAAGTTGTCATGAGTGTTTACCAGCCTCTATTTAACTTTTCCAAGCTTGTTTGCTGTTGGAGCAGGTCCAGAGGAGGGCCACGAAGATAATCAGAAGACTGGAGCACCTGTTCCAGTGTCTTACCACCCTCATAATAAAAAATTAATCCTTATATACAATGCAAATCTACTCTCTTTCAGTTTAAACCTGTTGCCCCTTGTCCTGTCACTGCAGGCCTTGGTAAAAAGTCTCTCTTCCCTCTTTCTTATGAGCCTCCTTTATATATTGAAAGGCTGCAGTGAGGTCTCCCCACAGCCTTCTCTTCTCCAGGCTGAACCCCAACTCTCCCAGCCTTTCTTCACAGGAGAGGTGCTCCATCCCTCTGATCATTTTCATGGCCCTGTTCTGGATCCACTCTAACAAGTCCATGCCTTTCTTGTACTGGAGACCCCAGAGCTGGACACAGTACTCCAGGTGGGATCTCATCAGAGCAGAGTAGAGGGGGAGAGTTTCCTCCTCTGACCTGCTGGCCATGCTTCTTGTTATACAGCCCAGGATATGGTTGGCTTTCTGGGCTGCAAGCGCACATTGCTGGCACATACCCATTTTTTCATCCACCAGTATCCCCAAGTCCTTCTCTGCAGGGCTGCTCTGAGTCCATTCATACCTTAGTCTGTACTAATATTGGGGATTGCCCTGACCCAGGTGCAGGACCTTGCACTTGGCCTTGTTGAACTTCATGAACTTCACATGGGTCCACTCTTCAAGCCTGTCAAGGTTGGCATCCCTTCCCTCAAGTGTACGAACTGCACCACACAGCTTGGTGTCATTGGCAGACTTGCTGAGGGCGCACTCCATCCCTCTGCCTACATCATTGGTGAAGACATTAAATAGTATTGGTCCCAGTATGGACCCTTGTGGGACACCACTAGTTACTGGTTTCCACTTCGACATCAAACCTTTGACTGTAACTCTTTTGACACCCAGCCAATTCTGTATCCATCTAATAGTCCATCCTTCAAACCCATATCTCTCCTATTTAGCCACAAGAATGTTGTGGAGAAATGTAACAAAGGCCCCGCAGAAGTCCGGGTAGATGACATCTGCCCAGAGGAGAAGCTACCTGGTGAGGAAGGGCTCCGCAAGAGTAATAGATTCTGCTGTTCTGCTGTGCTTTGATTCAACAGGTCATATTCGTGTACGTTTTAACTCCACACTTAATTGAACAAGGCATACAGATTAATGAAGACACCACCATGCAGGAACTTTGTAACCATTGTGTGTGCCTGAAGCATGAGGCTGGCTAGAGTGCTGAATGGGGGAGCCAACCTCAATCGTTACCCCAGAGATACATGTTCAGGCCCCTCAGCTCATTTCCCAACTCTGCTGTCCAGTTTTGGAACTGGCAAGGCTGTCATGAATTTCTTTTCATAAGATCTATGCTATCAGCTGATGTTCACCATTCTGAAAAAAAATCACTTTTGAATCCCTTGAGTTTTTCAATAGGTGTTTTCCACTTTACTACTGGAATCTTTAGCATGTTGATTGAAAAGGAACTTGTTCAGTAAAATAAATAGTAGATGAGAATAGACCAGAGGGTGAGCTCTTACCCAAAGTGTTCTGCAGCCGTCCCAACTCCCCCCATGTACCATGCATACCAACCACAGCCCCACTGCCCTCAGACTGACTGTTAATCTTCACAGCTGCCTCTCCACCCCCTCTGTAGGCTATAAGAGAAGTGCAGAACCAGCTGGGATTAAGCAGAGAAGGTGCACTCTGAATGCCGTGTTTGCCTTAGGACCATTAGCAGGGCAGGTGTGTGATGATGAATGTTGATACAGGATACAATTCCAAACGAAGACGGTGTGCCAGTGTCTTGCTCGGGGAGTTTTTTCTTGTTTATGTAGCCTTCTTGCACTGGAGCTGCTCGTGGAAAGGCTGACAAACCTGTGATAGTGCTGATATGAATGCCACCCTAAGGTCTCTTTTCGTTAGGACTGCTTCTTTCCCTCTGTGCTCTCCTGCAGCTGGCAGGGACTGGAGTCTCTCAGTTCCTTGGGTGGTTGCTGTATGTTACAAGTTTTCCTCACAACCTAGGAACATTTTTTAAACATAATGCCTTGCAAGATAAAGCTTCTTTTATCCAGATTCCCCGTCTTCAGGGTGAGATGGGCATGTCAGGCTTTGGTGTGTTTAACTGCGTCCTGACGATACAGCTGCTACTGTTAGATTTTACCATTCATAAGGAAACCCCTTCATTACCAGCCACTCTGTCTCCTGTCAGGACTCTGATGTTCTGGTTTTTATTTGTGAAATGATGTAAGTGAGGTGCTTGGCATTTCCCTCTTCTTGTGGAAAGGGTCTTATTCCTTCCCATTCCCATTTCTCGTGGCAGAACTTCATCTCACAGGAAGTCAGACTGGCCAGCAGCCCGGACTAGAGCAGGAGTAGGCCAAGGTATATTCAGAAGCTGAGCTGAAATTTTTTGCTAGTAAATTAAAAGGACTGTGCAGTGCTTCTGTCACTAATCAAGTGAAATTTTCTTCCAGCAGTTAGAAATGCAGCAGAAAGACTGCTAGAAATCTCTGAAGAATGGGGAACGCAGTGGAGAGTGGGAGGGTTGCATCTCACTGAGTCTGCGAGCATGCAGCAAAAAGCCCCTGGAGGAGCAGTGCGGGTTGTACGCAGAGTTTTGCGAAGCCTTGAGAGGCTTGGTCTGTGGTTTAGCTGAAGCACTGAGCTAATGCTGAGGTCAGTTCTCACAGACTGTGAACCCATTCATTTATTTCAGTGGCTGGCTTTTGAAACAGGCAGATACCACTTTCTTAATTGTCCAGATCTGGGTCCACAGTTCAGCCTTGACATATTCTGTTCCCTTACTGCTCTCCAGCACTACTACAGTCCATGAACAGATTCATTCACACCACTGTAATTTTCAGTGCATTGCTAAGAATGGCCATCATCCCAAGGGACGTTAGAACTTGCATGTGTGTATTTTTGGCATTGTTGACATTTTTTTTGCTACTTTGGTCCCATGATTGACTAACAGCAGTTTCTTCAGCTGGCTGTCATAGAATTGTTGAAGTCTTCCTGGGCCTTGCAAGCAACATGTTTCTTTTCCTGCAGGCTGGATATTGCACTGTTCCCTCATGTTATTTTCTACAAAGAGGAAAACTTTTACTTAGGTCAGCCAGAGGAAGATCAGCCCCGAACATATATTTGGCTTGCTCAGCTGTTCCAGTCTTTCTGAATACTGAACATCTCTGTTCCATTTAAACAAACAGTACTCAAAAAAATCCAATTATAGTAGTAGTTGTCAGTGTGGAAAACAAAGCTATTAAATTCTGATGTACGGCTGGATCTCTTTAGTTCCTAAATAGCATAGATCAAACTGTTTCTTCCTTTTCTCATGAATTAGTGGCACAGATAAATTCTGCCAGAGAGACTAATGCAGTTTAGACACTAAAACATTCCACTCTTCTAGTATATAAACAGTCTGCATGTGTTGGATACATAAAATCAATATGTAATTCCAGTTGCACATTAATAAAAGGTCAGATTAATTTTATATGGTAAATGCAGGGTACTGCTATATAAAGAAATAATAGGATGGACAGATGCATTAGGAGGATGCATCTTAAAAGCTTTTAAGCAGTTTAAAAACTTAAGAGCTTTTAAACTGGAAAGCTATTTTTCTGGCTGAGGCAGATTTTTGTCTATTAAATATTTCCTTTGAGTTGTCCCCATGACTCCATTTCTCCCTTTTTGTTTCCTCCAGACAAGACACAAAAACAAATCCCAGAGCCCTCATCTAGCAGTTGTGCTGCAGGGACAAGCCTGGATAAGATCCCCAGCATAGCCAGTAAACACAATGTGATAAGCGGGTAACTGTCACTGCCACCCAAGGGCATCCTGGTGTACTCATGCTGTCCTATTGGAAGGAAGGACTGAGCATTAAACTCGGGTTCCTGCAGCAGTACAGCAGGGCAGATGAATAAAGGAAAACATTTTAATAACTATGCACTATTAATATCACTAGCAGGCCATTAAATCACCCATACAACAGACATTTAATGAAGGGGAATATGTTGTTTGAACACTGTGTAATTGTCAAACTAACTCATTTGGCAGAGCAGCGTGTTTTGCTTCTTGAGCAATGACAGTTTCGTGAGGTTGCCAGCAGAGTCGGAAAGGTTGGCATTTCACTGCAGAGATTCAGAATGATCTTACAGCTGAAGCTCCAAAGTCACGTTGGAGAGAGCTAAATTCAGTCTCTTTTTTTGTGACAGATCTCTATAGTTCCTTCATCTGTCTACCTGTTGTTTTCCCACTCTGTAAAGGAGGCATTGTAAGATTTTCTTCCCCTCGACACTTTGTCTTTTTAGGACGCTAGTTTTGCAGAGGTAGATACATCAATAGTCACCTGAGAGATAAGGGACAGTGCTGTATTTTAGGGAAAATTTTAAAGAAAACACCTCTCCATTATGTTTTCCTCACCTGTGTATGTTTGTGCTTCCCCCAGAGAAACAGACCTAATTTATTGTTTTAAATGGAACTCTTTATCAAGTTTAATAGGTAGAGCATTGTTAAAGCCTAGTCACAAAACCCTTTACATCTGCAATTTAACTTTAATTTGAAATTCGGTTTTGAAGGAATCAATATTTAGCAGATTTTTGCCATCTGACTAAGTCTCCTTACGTAAGGAAAATAAGTTTTTCCATTGCTGCATGTAGAGTAAGAATGAATTTCCCTAATTTTTAAAGAACTTGGAAGAAATACGATTTATGGAAAGGGTGTTAAATGTTTTCCCAGCAAGAAGAGTCCTGAAGAAATGAAACATATTCTTCAGAATCCCTGAGTATATAAAATACCTAATATAAGTATCACTGAGTGTCTTTCTGACAAGTTTCAGCCTTTTAGAAATACTTACAAGTTCCTAAAAAGTCAGCACTTTTTCAGAGGAAGGCAGTGAACTAAGGCTGTTTTGGCAAAATCAAAATGTGAAGTCAGGTATTTGAGGAAAGTCAGTTTCTTATTATTTCATTCAATTTCTTCTTTTTTTTTTCCTCTCTTTTTTTCCTTTTTTTCCATTTTGACATCACATGGTATGGCAGAATAGTTAAGCAAGAAGTGGTCTTCACTCCTGCAAGGTATCTTGTGCATCATTTCATACTGCAGAAACCTTCAAGACCTGTTTTTAAAAGTATATTGGTAAGAAAGAATTCTTACCACTACAGTGAAGCAGATAATATTTAGTCACTGAAGGCTTCTGAAAGCAGGGTATGAACAACCACAATATGGGGATATATGTGGATGTTTCTATGCATTCATTGTTGACCAAATGATGTATGTATTTATTTCTGTATTTCTGAAACTCTCAAACTGTATGGGATGAAACGATTGAAACCTCTGTTTCACATCTTTCAAGACCTTGTTATGACTTACCCACAGAAAAAGAGTTGTGTTGTGCCGTGGTGGTCAGAGCAGCAGGTTCCTGGTGTTTGGCTAGGCCACGCACTAAGGTCAAGGCACGTCACCAGTTTTACCTTCTCATCCCCTGTTGTCATTCAGTTTTTCAGACAGCATTTACCAACCAGCCACCCACTCCTCACATTCCCCAGAGCAATGGCAACCAGACGCGTCTTGGGGTTTTGCTCTCTGAAGTAACTTGCATCCTGGTGCCAGTGTGCAGGCAGCACAGCTTGGGAGCCCTGCTGTAGAGTGTGACACTGCTGTGATACCATGATGGTGACGGGAAATTCAAACCCAACAGGAGGAGCAGCATCCGTCTGAAAGACCAGCAGAGAACTAAATTGGAGCCCATATAAATGAGCTTATAGCTGTGCTCACTGTGTCAAAAAAGCAGAGCTAATACCTAACATTTGGAAAAGACTGGAGCTACTCATTTTTTAGAGCCTACAAGTGCTAAGATAGTATGAATAACATGGGCAGAGATGTTTACACTAGTCTCATTTGCTCAAAACAGGGAAACAAGGGTTCAGTTCCCTTTTTCAGCCAAATTTGCATTTCTTGACTCCTAAATATCATCCGTCTCTCATACTGTTGCTTTTTCACCGTTTCAGAGAATTTGAGATTGATTGGCCAGGAGGGAGAGAGAACAAGTGGGAATATGATTGTGTGCAGCCGTAAAGTGTTCATGCAGGAGTAAAAACTTCTGAGTTCAGGTTGCTGTTTCTTTTTTTCTGTTAAAGGAATTGGATGTGCTTGACTTTGCTTAAACTTTGGCATATGTGGTGCTCATATTGGCTTTTTTCAATGTTGGCATTCACTGAAACTAGTATTATAATTTCTGGCCCTTCGTTTAGATTTCTCGTTTCTCCAAGTGACCTTCATGTATCCTTTCAAGCGCAGTTTTTCTATAGCATCTTAACAATGACCAATCTTTGCTCTGAATTAAGCCCTACCTAGTAGTAAGAACTTTACCTTAAGCATAAGCAAGGTATTTTGCTTTACTTATATTTTATGGGGACTCATCCTTAGAATTAGTGATGGCAGTTAAAATTTACATGGTAGCAAAAGGGAGAACAGGTTGTTTAACAGAAAAATCTGACTGACATTAACAGGATTTAGCCCTGGCCTTTGCTATCCAACAGTTTTGTGAAACAACTAGGGGACTTACTTTCTATCAGTGAATCTCTCTCAGGTTTGTATCAACTACACGTTATTTTTTCAAATCAGCAGTGCACAAGGCACAAGTGTGGGAGACATGCAGAGATACCATCTAATAATATGACACCATTGCATACCTTCAGAAAAGAAAAAAAATGGCTCCAGCTGCTTTTTGTGAGTGAGCTGGTCTTGTTGATGTGCACTGGGAGACCACAAGAACACCAAATAAGTCAAGTTTTTAGGGAAATTAGGCACTGGAAAGCCTCAATTCAGATTGCAATCTCTCTAGGCATGGGGCTTTTCATCCCTCTTGAGGCTGGGACAGCTTTAATACCCAGCTGTTCTGTAAGCGGGAAGTAAGACACTGAAAATCTTCAGCACATCAGCTAACTTTTGGACAAAGGTCTGGGAAAGTGCTATTTTTGACCATATTTTGATCTTGTTTTCTGTGTCTTAACAATGATGCAGAAATTCACTGTAAGAGAATTAACAGTAGTGGTGGAAAATTCAATTTTTTCATGGACTTTTACCCAGTAAACAGCACCAATCATGATTTGTGCACTGTAAAAGCAACACTTTTGGCTTTGATTTCTGTCTAGCTGCAGCTTCTCTTAGCTGTTAATACATGAGAACATCATCACAGTTTATATTTCGTGCTGCTGAAGTGTAGGTATCAGCATAAAAAGGAACAAAACTTTGATCATTGTGAAATCTTATGTTAACTTTCTGCTTCTTTATAACCACTGAAAGCAGTGACATGCAGGCAGTGTTTAGCATATTTGTTCATTCATTTACCAAAAGTCATTTTCACATCAAAACAGTGTCATCAGCTGTAATACACAGTGTCTATCTCCACTTCCATTTCACAGGGAAGAGATGGAGCTATTTGATTTATTAATAAAACAAAGAGTTTTTGCCATAAATCAGAATTCAGCAGCTTTGTTCCCTTACGTAAACTACTATTCTAATTGGATTTTTCTCCCCTCCCAGATATTATCTGGTTAAAGCCCATAATCACATATTTCAAGTTAATTGTAACAGAACACAAATACACAGACGGTTAGATTTAACGATAAAGGACTTTTAGTTCCAAAACTGAGTCATAAATGAAAAGAATCCAACAAACAGAGGAGGGAGAAAGACTATGTTGCATGGTAGTGATGGTGAAGTCAGGTAGGGTTGGTCCTGTGATCTTGACAAGATCTTTCTTTTTTGTGAAGACTTTAGCTCTAGATTTTAAGCAGATTTTTTCTTATTTGTAATGTCACTGGCTTTGCTGGCAGGCTTTCTTAGCAGAAAGGGAATTGAGTCTGCAAACTTCCAGTTGCTCTAGAAGTTACTGTGTCTGTACAGCACTGAAACCATGCTCTGTCTGCTGAGTTCAGCAGCCACAGAAAACCTGCATTTGATTACGTTGGGTTTTGTTATTAGGTGTCTCTAGGATTCCCTCAGGGATGTTACAATTTCTCTCTTTCTTTTTTTAAGACCACTGAATGAAAATTTGTGCTAAATTAATTGCATTATATATAGTATGTTATAATAAAAAGACAAGAAATGTTTCCTTTTCCAGTCTTTTCCCTCCAGTTCACAAATGCAAGTTAAGCTACAGTGGTGACTCTTCTTTAACAGAATACTTAGGCAAGCAGACAGTATATTATTGAAACACCTTGAGCAATGTTTGTAGAATATTTTTTTGTGGTTTTTTTTTTTTTTTTTCCTGCCAAGGAACATACCAGGGCAGGGAAGGAAAAGGTGATGTTCTGGAGCAGCAGAGCAGGTGTTACATAGACAGCACAGACTTTCCCGGCACGAGCTTTGGTGTGACTTGGGAGAACTTCACCTTCTCCAACAAGGTCAAGTAAGGACAGCTGCCAGGAGCACTGGCTGCCAGTATAGTGTCTCTGTAAGGTGAACCTTTGACTGCTGGAAGCAGAGACACAGGCAGAGTGTACAGTTTAGGAGCTGTGGTAACAGATTTCAGATGTCAAGGCCTGAAAGCTTTGTGAGGTCTGTTCCGGCCAGTGATTCCTTCCTTGTGACTGCTGGTGTCTGTGTCTATCTGAAGTGAGCAGCTGAGGAATAATGGTCAAAGGGGGTGAACGTGTGGCTTTACAGTATGTGCCCCTTTCTACAGCCTAATGATGTCTTAGGTGCCTCTGTAGAACCTAATGCCAAGCATTCCCAGCATCAGACTTCAGTCACCTAGAGAAATTTAAGGCTGACCAGGAGAAATATCTAATGAGCTTAAATACCAATGGTATTTGGTGCTGAGAAGATCATCTGAATTTCTTGGTAAGGCTCAAGTACTTGACTGACAGCTTTGACATAGTTTAGAGAATCTGATTCTTAGGATAGCAATATTCTTTGCTCAGAGCTGTCCTTTGTTTTTACTGCTTTTTTTCCCCCTTGTTTACAAGCTGAATTCTGCATATAAAAGTGATGCTTTCCTCCAGTGGGCTGTAGCTGTCTCTAAGTGACAGCCCATCTTCACAGTTCTCTTTATCATCACTTGTTTCTTGAAAATACAGGAAAGGTTTCCAGAAGTGTCAGGTGTGGGTGGTTTGAATTGTCCTCTGTATACTGCAAGTCTGTCTTTCTTTCAGGCATAACTGGTAGAAAAATGAAGGAGGGCGTTGTGATGGTGATGCTGACATATCCTCTAGTTTCTTTTATCTCTTATTTAAAATCTAGTTTCTTTTACCTCTTCTGAGTAGAGTCAATATCAAAAAACAGAGACACCTGTGTGTTTCAGAGAAGCTGGCAATGAGATTGTGTCTGTCCTTTGGTTACTGATTCTCAGTCAGCTATTCCCACGGTGCATTCTAAAAAGTAGTGGTTGGGGTCTGCAGCTGCTCAGCAAAACCATTCTAAAACATCACATTTGCAGTGTTAGCACTGTTGCAAGCTTAATAATATGATAATTCGCAATTGGTTCTTTCATTCTAATGGTGTAAAAAGCAGTTTTCTAAAGGTAGTCCTCATTGATGGAGACAAACAGCCTTCTCAGCAGCACCAGGACTGGGTGTCTCTGATTTCACTGTGCAGTTTGTTTGATCTGGTGAAGAAGGGAGAACCTTGATTTTTATTTAACAAAATCAAGTAATTATGCTGTGATAGTATGTTTTTCCTCAGACACAACAAGGTGCTAACTACAGGTAAACATATATAGTCAGCAAAAATACCAGCTTCAGATTAATGAGCTAGAGAATCAAGGTTTTTAAGTGTTAATTAGGAAAAAGTTATTCTGCTCTATGGTGTAATTTACTGTAGTAGATTAATTTATCTGTGTTGGCATAAAGCAATTAAGTAGTCTTGCTAATATTTCAAAAGCTCATATTAGGTTTTTCATAATTGGCAGTGTATTGACTTATGTTGTCCTAGATTTTCAGTAGCTTCACTGAATGTGAAGTATAATGATACTATTGAATATTTTGAGCCTTCCCAGATAAATTTCATTTTTTTTCACTCCAGACCAAATTCATTTGAGTTCTCAGCTTGGCATCTTTTACCTAACGCTTTTAGAAACTCACATGCTTCCACCTGCAGAACAAAAAAAGTCTTCCTGGTTTTGGAAAGCATCTAAGGAGTTTTGGTGCCCAGGCTCCTCTGATTTTCAGTGCCAGTGCTCAGTGTCATTAATTTGATTGCTTTTGGGAAAAAAAAAATGGATTTTAATATATTATGAAAGCTAGAAAAAAAAGTTATTTGAGCTATAAGTTCCAAGTCTTTGCCCTAAGTAATTAACACTTTTGTTATTCCAGGACTCAGAATTTGACCCCTTGAAGTTCACCAGTACCATTGAATGCGAGAAGCCAAACAATGACTTAAGTAGGTTTCGAGGTTACATGTGAGTATTTCATATAATATCCTTCAGTATACACTCCCTTTCTCTAATAACATAAATGCTGGTTTGTTTTAGGCTGTGTTTTCTAAGTTGCATCATCATCACATCTAAATAAGGCTGCATATTTAAGGCTCTCTTAGAGGATCCTCACTTCACAGTGAGATGGAAGCCTCACGTTTCCATTCTGCAGGATGGATTTACTTTTTAGCTTTGATCAGTTTACACTGTAGAAATGAATGCATGAAGCAGTACAGTTACAGACACTCTTCTCCTTTTCCTTCCCTCCATGGATCAAAAAAGCTCATCTGGAAATGGGAAGAAACAGAAAACCAGTCCGAGAGAGCCAACAAAACAAACACAATCTCTTGTACACTGCTTTTATGAAGATGGGTCTATTAGATGTTTCTTTTAATAAAAGTGTCATTGAGGAAAATCAGAAGGTGAAACTGATATTTCTCCAGCTATGACAGTATTCCTTTCCTCTCATTCAGACAAAACACAACAATTGTCTCACATGAGGCGCTTGTACATTACCATGCAGAATCACCTATGGCCACTTGACTTAATTCTAAATCAACAGAACTGCATTAACAGGGTACTCATCTCTGGCCAATCAGTCCTGCTCAGAAACAAATGCTTTAGTATGTGCAAAGCACTTTGCTTCTAACATAGCCAGGACTGTAGTGGGCAGGCATGCCAACAGGGGTGACTTAGGAGATGCACTCTTGCATGACTTATTTATCAAATATCTGTAAACACATGGAGAGTGAGAGCCCAGGATATTTAATTTTTGTCTAAATTTTAATGAAGAGAGTCAAACAGGCACTGTATTCTGTTTAGAATACAATGATTTATTACCCATATTGATTAGGAGTGATAAGCAGTATTGAATTGCGTAAATGGCACAAGGTAAATTGCTGCAGCTTGGGGAGTTTTTTATAGTGATGCTATTTACCACTTCAGTTACTACTCTCAGATGTCACAGATTGTGTGGGACGTGCTGTCAACTGGTGTAAATCAGGATAGCTTTTTTGAAACTACATCAAGTTGTAGTGTGGGAAAATGTGTTCCTTTATTTAGCAGGACAAAGCCCTACAGTTCATTTAAAAATAAAAGTTTAGTATTAGACATTACTGCATGAGGGTGTAAAACTGTCTACATTAATAGAGAGCCTGATCTACTGCACAAATGACATTTCCAGATATGGAAATGCGAAGTTTGGCAGCTTTTCTAGCACACTTCATGTGTGTGAATCTTAGTCCCCAAAATACTGAGCAGAGGTTGAATATTGTAGAAGATATGCATAAATTTGTCTTTTATAATATATATATATTTCCATGTGGAAAATGTCTGCAGCATGTAAATTACAGAACCATTTGAATTATGTAGCAGAAAACATGGTAGTACCTTTTGGAAGACTGTTGTTCAATGCTGATTCTATTTAATCTTCTTTACATTTTAATGTTTCATAAATGATGTGAATATATTTTGACACAGCAAAAAGCCAAGGCATCAGTTTTGAATCTGGCAGAAAGCATCAGGTGATTTCTAGGTCTCACCAGCTATGCTGCAAGAGATTTACAACTAAAGGACAATGGGGCATTTGAAGTAAAGAGTGGGCACCAACCCCTCAACAAATAAACTCTCAGTCTTCTAATTTATCATGGAAGAAGACTTTTCCCCCCTCTTTTTAGATTTCCTTCATTAGTATCATGAAATCATGGATCTATTTCAAGTCATACAAGCAAGATGAATAGTAATTAGCACATCTGAATTGAAACATGTCATTGCCATGTCAAACTCAGATCTTAACTCTTGTTCAAAATCTTACCGGTAGTCACTGCTTGAAAGAAACGTTCAGATAGCTCCCACCTGATAATAACTCAAGGAAATGTAACTTAAATAGGGATGCTATGAAATAGAAGACTTCCAGAGATCCTTATGTAAAAGCTCTGCTGAGTCATTACTGTCAAAGTTTGCTTGACGTTTTGACCTCTTAGTAGGTTTCCAGTTTTGATGAAGACGATTCTTTTCTGTTTAAAATGCAGAGTTCCTTTGGTTCTAATGTCTGTGCTGACAGATTCTTCAGGGAATAGAAATATTTGTGTGTGTGTGTGTGAACATGTAAAAATTCTGTTCCCCACAGTTATTCTGAAATGCAATCACTATAGGTAACCGATGTAGAACAGGCAGGCCAGGGTAAAAGGAGACATGATATTAAAAAACCACAAAAATGTTGCAAAATACATTGAGATGGGCCTGGCTCTATCTTATATCTGCAAAAGTGTGGTGTGCACATTACTACATATGACTTCTTCAGTTATATTGGCACAATCTGCACTGAACGCAGTCTGGGTGTGCAGACAGACAGGCAGACTACCGGTTCTACTCAGGTACTTGCTTTAATACTGTTCTGCAGTTTTTGCACCCTCAGATATCCCAAGCATATTTCTTCATTTTTATTTCCCCTATAAGAAGTCTTCTGTGTAAAAAGAATAGAATGAAACCTCCTGCCTGTACATGTCTAGCCAGATTATGTAAAGTATGCATGGCAAACATTCAAAAATCCCATGCCAGGTTCCAAAAATAAGAAAATTGGCTTTAAAATTTTGTTTCTAGCTTTCTGTATGTCTATGGGCAAGGGAAAAGGAGAAGTAGTATTTGACATTCTGGCTTTTCAGCTTTTCTCTGAAAGTAAAAATTTTATTGTTAGACAAGTACAGAAAACTTTATCTAATCAAACAAGAATGAGTATAGCAAGGAATTATAATAATAATTAATAATAATAATAAAAAAATGTGTGTATTTCTATTTCAAAGCTTGTCATAAGATAACAAAACCCAATTATAAGAAAACATGTTAATTTTTTTTAAGAAAAGAAAGTATAAATCTATACAATGATGTCTCTTTAATGTGCTATAATGACCCCACCTCTCCTGGGAAAAAAAACAACCTAGACTCTTTCATCAGAATTGAGAGTCAGGAAGATTCTGACTGATGATGTGCACTGAAAATATGTTTAAAATTGTGGAATATTTTCTTTGGGAGTGTCAAGCCTTGGAAAGTAATGCCAGCTCTACCATTTGCTTTGTAACACACTCGAGAATCCAGAGAGTGAAAGAAAATACTCTCTTTTGAATGCAATTTTGATACTTCACCTTGTTACTTAATGCTGGTAAACATGCAACAAGGAAAAATATAATAGAAGGATGAAGTGAGCTACCATCGGACTTTTTTTTGCATTGCTGTATTAGACTAAGAGGCTTATTTCTACACAAACACTTTCAGAGTGCTGTAGAGAAGAGGTAGCTAACTGCATCTGGTCTGCCCATTTCGCTTAATTCACGGTGCTTGTGTTTTTTAGCTGTTTAGATACTGCGTATTTGTGGTGTCATCTGTGTGAGCAATTGCAGAGAAAAAGCGCATTGCACCTGCACTCGCCAATGCGTTGCCTCGCAGGCTCGCCTTCGTGTTCCAAGTGTCTGAGTGGCTTCAGCTGGCCCCTGTTACGTACTGACAGAAAAAAGTTTCCTTCTTTGCCTCCAAAGTTATACTGGCCTGAATCCAGAAAGGGGAGAAGCAGACTGTTCAGCCTCTGCAACGAGCTTAAGGTTTGTAACTCTGCAGGGCTAGAACTGAGATCTAAGCCATCTCTCCACCAGGACAGAAAGTTGTAGCCTTGGCAGGTTTATTACAAAGTGAGCAGTTGTATCTAACTCCGGTTTCCATTATTTTTTAATCCAGACCTTTATGTCTGTAATTTTTTCCTCCTTTTATTATCAGTGCCCAGTTACCTTATATGTATGTTCTGTTAGTGAGTAACTGGGAGTGAGTGCAGACAAGAAGGAAGCAATGAGTTTCCTCCAGCCCCTGCCAGCTTCTTTCTCCCAGATTTTTATGTCATCCATGTTTTCTAGAGGTCTGGTGAGCAACAGGTGAGTGGATTCATTTGGATATGGAAAAGTAAAAAAGCAGTACCAAATGCATGTAAGGATAAGATGAGTTGTGGTGGGAAGGCTCAGTCCGTGGGTGAGGGCAGTACATTAGGGTCTTGGCACCTACAGGTTAACTTCAAATGTATCACTATTGCTATGCGTCAGGTTCAAATATGTGTAAGCTAAGATAGTATGAACAAATATATACTTGTGTAGAACACGTACACAAGTAGTTGTATATAAACATTGCCATGTACAATATACCTGTCACAGTCCACTGTTACTGTCAAGTGTAAAGAACTGATGAAGGCTATAAAATCATAAGCCAGAGAAATTACTTTTTAAGCAGATTTATCTTTACAAAGTCCCATTTATTGACAGGAATCGACTATTGTTTGGAGACTTTATTGGAAATTCAGACTAACATCTTCATGATTTACGAGCAAGGTTAATGTAGAATTCAGCCTTAAGAAGCAGAGGAATGGCAGAATCCTGGTCCTAGTGTAATTTCTACAGTAAGGATTCATTAAGAAATTATTTCCCATAGTTTAAGCCCAGCCAAATTTGGGTAATTCTGCAGCTGGCAATCAGTGCTTACACCTATTGGCATACTGCAAGAAGGTTGTTGGGCAGCCCCTGATTTTTTAAGCTCCTTTGGCAAAAGGGGAGGCAGTGGGTTAAGGAGGTTTGCTGGAGAGGACAGAAGCAAAACCTCTGTTCTTATACCTGAGGCCAGCAGGGAGGATGGGCTGAGGAGGAGATGGAAAAAAAAAACAAAACCACTTCATTTTTTATCAGAATCACAATCTTGATATTGTCTACTTCCTTCCTTCTCTGTTTGTTTCTGGTCTCTAGTGCAATGCTGTCACTGATACAGCTACCTCAGCTGTCAAACCCACCACTTTTTCTCCACCCGTACAATGAAAAGCTAAGCATACCTGTTGAAACACCAGTGCTTTTAATTTATAATTTTGAGCAGGAAGTGGGTATAATACATTATACTGAACTAAAAAGGACTGTGTATATGTGTCTGTATATATATACATATGTATGAATGTGTATGTATGTATTATTTATGGGTATATAACTCACTAAGAACATTATCTAGAGACTACATAGCATAACCAGGGTAACAGCATAATCTGCAAGTAGTCTTACTAGGCTGGGGAAGAGTACAAAGGATTCACCAATGTGAACCTTTTCTTCTTGCAGATCTCGGGGTATCTGATAGGGTTCTTCAGGGCTGAGATCCTAGGAGCATATGCTGAAGTTAGAATTTTTATCCTCGTTTAGAGAAATGATTCCAACAATCAGAGAAAAGCATGAAGATATAACCCAGGTGTGAAGGCTTAGAAAATAGGAATCAAATTAAAAGAACTCCACCTTTTTATAAAAGGCACAGTTTTAAGCTAGTTTGGAGATTTTGGGGGACACAGGATATTAAACGCTCAAATCAAAGTAATCATAAAATTCAGCGTTACAACAGCACAATGTTAATTTTAGTATAGCACATGTGTTTTTCCAGGATTTCTCTTGAACTCCCAGCTTCTGCTAGTTTTTTATTGCAGTCCATTTTTTAAACTTTGGAAGTGTGATGATTTTGATGCTCTGAAAGTGAAGGTAGAACATTTAAACATTTCAGACTTTGCTTTAATCTTCTCTGAGGCATTGGGATTAAATTTTATTCATTTAGAAAAGGTTTGAAATTATTATTTGGTTTGTCTTTTTTACCTAATAAAACATTCTAATGCTATTTTTAATTGTTGTTATTATTGTTTAGCATTTCCCTGATGACTGTTCATTCTCATAGGGCTGTTTTCTGTCAACTGAAATTGGAGTCCATCCATACACAGCAGACACTAAGCTGTAGTGGAAAAGTTAATTTGTTCCATTTTTCTCATGTGTTTTGCTGCTAGTCAACAAGAATCATCAGGGCATAGGCCATTTCGTCTTTCTTAGAGAGTCAATGAGACACTTTTGAAAGGAATTTCTCTTGTTCTCACTGATGAACACATGGAATTTTTTTCCTTTCTCTTTCACTGAACTGATGCATGTTATCCCTGGCACATCTTCCTCAGTATCACTGCTTCTGAAACACAGCCCTTTCCCAATTTCACCATGTTCTTTTCTGGGACATTTGTATATCCCAACAGCAACTGCTCCAGCTGGGCTGCTGCATGTCTGGGACTCCTGGGTAGGTATTCTCAGTTTTTAAAGTCTGCCAAGAAACTTCTCAGGAGGAAGATCTGAGGAAATACTTCACCATCAGGTTGACAAAACTTTGAAGGTGTTTCCTGGGCTTGTTATATTACAGAGTAGTGTGATTTAACAAGCTTAATGTTTTGACGTGCTGTGCTTTGTTCTGTTCTTAAATTTTCCGCAGTGTACATAAAAGTGGAAAAAAAGATGGACTGTTCAAAGAAAATCTTTTGTTACGTGGATGTACCATTAGAAATACTGAAGAGGTTGCAGGAATAGTAATCTATGCAGGTAAAAGTCCGATGAGGCATACCACCTTTTATAGCTTCCTTAAAATAATAACAAAAATCCACATGACATCATTTGACATAATTACTTCTGCAGGGCATGAGACCAAAGCTTTCTTAAATAATAATGGACCCCGTTACAAACGCAGTAAGCTTGAAAGACAGATGAATGCTGATGTCCTTTGGTGTGTCCTCATACTTCTAATCATGTGTCTGTTTTCTGCCATCGGTAAGTGCTCTTTAAAAGTAGAAACTTAAGTATCAGACTCTTGGGATTCATGCGCTTAGCTTTATTAAAAACATATGTATCTGCCAAAACATGAAATCCATAAAACTGCCTCCATGCTGTCTAATTTTTGTTGTGTTTTCTTCTTTGAAATCAAGATGTCTTGATACATAAGCTCATCTAAATGACTTCTTAGTGTCAATTAAATACATGCTATTAGTACCAGAGATCTGAAAGCTTGGATTATACTACCCTTCATACCATCCAAAAATGTCAAGTCCAAAAGAAACTTTATATGCAGTCCCCTCAAAATTACAGGTGGTACAGTATAACATGCCATTAGCAGTCAACAAAGTAATTTGTGAGCAGAGAATAAACATAATGAGCATAGTGCTATTCCCTGGTACCATTTATTAAATGAAGGGCACGGTGTACAACATTGACACACTGTCCCTAAGGCTGCAGCTTTAATATCGAAGAAATAAATAAAGGTCTAAATCTGCATAAATCCAAGCAGAAGACTTTCTAGACTTCATGGAGTATTTAAGGAAATGCTGAGGTTCAGGTTAATACTCTTCAGGCTATTTTTCTATTCACTTGTGAGAAAGAATTGAGTTTTACGTTTGGCACCCGAAATTATTCTTTATATATGGCATATGAATTCTGTATCCTTAATGTTTGTGTGTTCTGTAATGTTTGTGTGTGAGTCATACGGCATAAACACCAGAATGTTTCCTAACAACCGTGGTGTAGTTTAATCTTATGCCATTTTAATACATCTCTGTGTGCCTTTTTCCAGGTATTGTTAAATGCTGCTTAAAGACGAGTTTTTCCAGCTGTGAATCAGCAGGCATATTTGTTTCCACTGAGTTCATGACACTCTGTTGTAGTGTCTCAGTGTTGGGGAGCCCAGTCCTCAGAACTGAAGTGCCTTAATTGCGGGGAGGCACTGCGTGGCTGTCCCCACTGCCACTCCACCCGAGGGGTTCCCCCCTCCCCGAGCGGCGGCAGCGGGGTGTGCGCTGCTGGGGCTTCAGTTCAGTCAAAACTCTGAGATGTGTGAACGCGAGTGGCAGGAGGTGGCACACGCTAGGGGACACGTAGACCTTCCCTTCTGTCACTTCTGCTACGAGGGTTGAAACCACCAGCAGAAGGCCAGAAGCAAACTGGGAACAACCAAAAACAGCTGAAAAGAAATTTCATAGAATCATAGAATCACAGAACGGTTTGGGCTGGAAAGGACCTTTAAAGATCATCTGGTTCCAACCTCCCTGCCATCTGCTTAAGCCTTTGAAAACCAGAGGTGCCTTCAAGACTTGCAAAGCTGTGGTCTGTAAGGGTCAAGCAATTTTTGTACCTTCTGACAATAAAGTATAAGTGGAGGTACAACACCTAACTAATTCTTTTGAAAATCTGAGTCAGGATATTTATAAAACAAGTGTTGATGTAGGTAATTCTCAGTGTGGGGCTTTTTGCTCTCAAGAATAAAAACATAGACATCAATAAAGACGTCAGTGTGATGATATGCTCATATTGCTAGTACAGGGACAAAATCATTTGCTCACTTGGCTTAAGTACTGTTTTTATTTTTCAAGAGTTCAATGCTGGGGTTATGTATCAAGAGGTAAAGGACTTTGTTAGGTGTAGCTTATAAAAGATTACTTTTAAGGTAAGCCTTTGTCCTTTTTTTCTGCTTTCTGACATATAGTGAAGATAGTTTGAATGCTTCATATCATGGGGGAATTCTTCCTTAGTTTTAACCTTAAAAATATCAGGCATACCATTTTAGGTGGTTTAGGACTGCAGATCCTAGTGCTCTACTTTAAAAGGCAACTTTCTGTCTCTTTAACAAGAATGCAATTTTCCCAAAATAATAATAATAGCCTTATCTTTATTTAGTTATCAGAACAATCAATAATAATAAAAAAAAAAGATTTTCCACAAGGCTTAGAATTTCTTCTGTTCTTACTTCCTCAGCTTCCATGCTCTTGACTCTCCTGATACTGTTATTTCGTTAGTTCTGTAGACACAGTGGGTAAGATTCACACAGTAAGATTAAAGTCTCTTCTGAGTTTATCCAGCTGAAACTAGTTTAGCGATAGCTGGCTGGTGATATACCTAGTGTAGTCAATGGACTTCTTTCATTTTAAATCAATAAATATCACTGAAATGAATCACTTTCTGAAGTCTTTTTTTTTCTGCTGATTACAGAAAGAGCCTAAACTGCTAATTTAAACTAGCCAGCTCTTTATTTGGATAAAGTTACGTGAAATGACTCTTACATGTGGTCCTTAAGGCCCTTCCCAAACCCCAGATCCCAAGACAGGAAAAAAACATGGGTTTGGGGCCTTTTTCAGAAGTCGTGTAGAACAGTTGAAAACAAATATCACTATCCCATGTAACTCAACTCTAAGAACAAATTCATACCATAAGCTTTTTTCCTTGGAGTTAATTTGCATTTTTCTTTCTTTCAAATCTTCTGCAGGTCATGGCCTATGGGTATGGCAATATGGTGAGAAGAAGAAACCAATTTTTTATGTTCCAGGGCCCGATGGCAAATATTTGTCTCCTGTTTTAGCTTCAGTATATTTATTTCTGACAGTGATCATAGTTTTCCAGGTAATCAAGTTGTACATGCCGTCACCTGTGTTTCATAGTTTGAAGTATATGTAGTACCCCTTCGTCCACTAAGGAGTGTAAAAACCTAATCAAGCACTACAAAGAAGTACATTTAGTCACTTTAAAATTAAATTTTAACTAAAGAGAATGTGATAATATATAACCGAAAAGCTAATTTTTTTGTGTTTAAATAACCACATTTGCCACTTACATGCATGTTATAATTTATCCCTTGTATCTAATTCAGCAAGCTAAATAATGTATGCAGTCAGGAATTTCTCTCCTGAAAAACACCTACAGGGAAAAACTCAGGTACGAATTAGGAGTTTTGACAATCCTCAAGAAACAGGTGAAAATCTTTTCTGGAGAAACAACTTGTCATATATCTTTCTTCAGCAATAAAGTGTGTTCTTCATTTAAATAGCCTGCAGTGCAAAAGCCAAGGCCAAAAAGATTGTTCCTGTGGCAAGGTTTACACTTCTCTCATTTTGTTTCTCGTATTCCTGCAAAGTGAATTTGTAAACAGTCTATTATTTGTGCAGAATAAATTTATCCTATTCTTTCATATTTACAGGATTCTGACTGTACTGTCTGATTGGGGTTGTTTTTTTCTTTCTCTTTCCCAGCTAGTTTCAAGCTCACCTTATTAGCCCAAAAAAGATTTGCTTCTGTCCAAGTTTTGATAATCACCCTTCTAGACATAATAATGCTTTTCAGCTCTGCAATTCACCATGGGTTTTCCTTATCTAACACAATAAATAAACTCTTTTCAAATATGCCAATAACTTTACAGTACGTGCTTAAAGTACATAGCCTCCTTATGTTCTAGTCTAGTACCAAGTTAAGTAGATTTTACTAATTCATTGTATCCTTGCTTCTCTTTTGTCCTGATTCTCTTTCTTTTTCTGTATTCTAGGTTATGATTCCAATTTCTTTGTATGTATCCATTGAAATAGTTAAAATCTGCCAAGTATACTTTATTCATCAAGATAAAGATTTATATGATGAAGAAACAGACTCTCAACTGCAGTGCCGAGCTTTAAATATCACAGAAGACTTAGGTCAAGTGCAGTTTATCTTTTCAGACAAGACTGGGACACTTACTGAAAACAAGATGGTTTTCCGAAGATGCACTGTTTCTGGAATAGAGTATTCCCATGATGATAACGGTGAGCTCATGATCGTGTTTTCTGTCTAACAGTTGTACTTTGGGCAATCTGAAGTAGATATAAAAGTTACTGTAATCTTAAATGAAAATGAAAAACAAAAGGAAATGCATGCATCCACTCAGTAAACTCCATAACAGCTGTTTTCAGATTAGTATAATTTGATGTCAGTGTTGATGTAGCAATGACAATCTTATCAAAGTGTTCTGTAACATTATCTACAGTATGTTGTCAAGACAGTTAAAGCTTCTGGCTTTAGTTCTGATCTCGTAAAGCACTTGAGCACATGGCTAATTTAAGCAAATTGAACACTGCCGCTGGTATCACAATCGTTTTGTGTGTTTGAAGTATACTATGTAAAATACCAGTTTTAAGCATACAGCCAGATTAGTGTCTGATTGAATACCTGGAATGAGATTATCCTTTTGTGCTGAGAAATAAATGTAAACAAAGCTGCTAGTTTTCATATTAACAAGAAACAGAATCTGATCTAATAGCACATTTTATGTTACCTTTGTCAGATGCTTTTCAGTTCTCCTGTGTGACAGGTGTCTGCATTAAGGTATCTTCACTCCTGTATGAACGCTGCAGTTGAGAGAATGTCCCTGTGTATCAGGTTCTTGAACCACTGAACAGTCACTCTTTGTCACAAGGGAATGTGAGGGTTGCCATCCCTGTGTCGTCTCAGCACCCTTTTAAAATTATGATTTTGTGTTTTGTGATTTGTTTGTAATTTGTGTTATTTTCCTCTAACATTTTGTTGCTATCATTTTTAACATAACAGATCTTAACTCTTCAAATCATACTTGTGTCTGTATGCAGGAAAATATTGATAGCTACAGTGTTGCATTCCTATTTGCAAAAAAAATAAGTTTCTTAATCTACGAAACATATAAAGGTCACTTATTAGAAAGTTTTCTTAGACCATTACAGCAGTTCGGCTTATATATAAGATACAGAATAAGAGAAATAATCAGAATAGACTGGAAAATCTAAAACATGCTTTAGAGAGTTCATAAGATTCTGAATTGGAAAAAGATATTTTGAAGTTTTGGATTTTGCAAGGACTGTTCTTTCTTCTCCTACTTTAAAGTAGCACTGAGAACTTACATTTAAGGCACTTTTCTTCAAGAAACTAGGTTGTTTGGGTAGTGTTATTACCCCAGTGGTACAGAAAGAAGAACTTAAACAGGAGAAGCTGTGACTTCCTTTACCTCTGTACTGTAGGTAAAAAAACAGAATTAGAATTAAGAGTGTGTTTCTGAACTCCTAATTGTCCTTGTGACACTCTGAATATTCATTCTTTTTTTATTCTTCCTTGCCACTGATCTTTTGTTTATTTATACTAATTTCAGAGTGTACTCTATTCCTTTCAGGAATGATGATGGTACTGCCAACTAAAACAGCTCAGAAAGGGTATTTTTATGAGCTTCATATCATCAGCTGATATGTAGGCTGAACTCAGGCTCCTGAATTTAAGTATTGAGTTTCAGATCTTTTTTCTTCAAATGTAATGTATTTAACAGAAATCTAAGTTTTTGCATGCTTTCCTCTTATCATTTCAGATTGCAATGTAAATGTTAATGAAAGCAGAGTGAATTTCACTGCACACAGACATGTCAAATAATACATAAAATAAAGTGATTTATTTTGTGGTCATTCTTTTGACATACAGCTATGTTTGGGCTTTCTTTTAACTCCAGTCAGTGTAAAATTTCTGAAAAATGTAATTTTTATATTGACACAGAATTTATATACAGTATTTTATACACAGTAATTAATTCATTTTTTTCTCCTCTACAGAAAATAGGTCTTTCTCTGTCATTCTATATATAAATTGTGATAATTTGTATTGATTTTGCTTCCCATAATCAGAAGTAACAGCACAATAAAAACTATTCTTCATTTAAGTCTTTTGTTAGCTCTGTTCTCCAGACTGATTTTCTAACTGTCTCTTACCTTTGCTATTGCTGAAACCTTCCTGTTTAGATATTGTTAAAATGTCTATCACAGCTCTTTCTGGTTTTAGGAAGTGCACAAACAACTTTTCATTGCTGTGCTTGCAAATGATTTTTCAGCCGCTCTGAGGTTTTGGGGCATATATTGTAACTGATGCCATCCAGCTCTGCACCTCTGGTTTTACTGAAGATTTCATGAATCAGAAAATTCTTTCACTTGGCAAGTGATCTGAGGCTGCCATATATGCAAGAAAACCCAGTAAAATGCAGTAAATCTGCCTTTTCTTATCCATTTCAGAGATTATCTGTGTCTGTCTTCGCTTATCTGAGTAATTTTTCAGGCACAGTGGTTTGTTACATGGAATCAAATACTGAGCAGTACTTCAGATGAAGAAATGAATTTAAAATTGTTGTACACAGGTCAAGATTCAAAAGCTGAAACAAGTCATTTTCTGTTGTAAAAGCAGATAGCTCGGGATGGAAATATTCTTGTTCTCAGCTCTCTGGCCGAAGTTTTTGTAGTCAGCTGTAGCAGTGCCTGTTATTCCAGTTGCTAGACCCTTCTCATGATAAGATCCTGTTTTCAGTTATAGATAGTTTTACAGAACTTTAGCAGTTTGGTTCAAGTTTTCCGTGCCAGATGTTTGCCTCAGGCATGAATTCTGGGGGAGAAATTTCAGTGGGAACAGCTCCGTTCAGCCATTTCCAAGAACAAGGCTAAGATGTAACATACTTTTTTCCCATGCTAAGAAGTTCTGGCAAATTTTCCTCTGAAGTCATCTAGAGGCCCTATATTCTGGGGTTCAGCCATGCACACGCATAGAGGGAGAAAGTTCTGCCTACAGTGGCAGACTGAGGTCTGAAATTTCCTCAGTTTGGAACTTTAATTCTCTGTTGAAGCATTTTTTTCCGCATAATCTATGACTGCTGCATATCCATTAATTTCTCAATCAACAGATGGTACAGAGCCTTCACAAATTTTCTCTATGCTGCATTATAAGCTTTTTCGCCCTAAAATTTGTACAATTGTGAGCAGTTATCCCATTCTTTTCTGTTCCACAGGGATTGTTATAGTGTATTTGTCATCATCATATCTGAGTTCCTTCCACTAGTGCATTAAACAATGACTTTCCTCACCTGTAGCTGGTCCTTTCCCCTTCTTCTTCTCCCTATGTGTGTAGTGCACATTTTGTTTGGGTTTGGGGGCTGCTTAGAGGCATATGCTAGACTGTGTTCAGTTTGGCATGTTTGAGGCAGCATGTCTTTTTCTTGAGTGGTGGGAGCATCCTTATTTTCTTTGGAAATTTGTTCCACAAAGCCATGTAAATTCCCTGTGTGAAAGGTGAGCTTTATAATTACGAGAGAGAGTTCTGTTTTGCATCAGATGTGGACGTGTTAATCATGGTTTTCATCACAGAGGCTTATGTGAACCTTGTGCAGGGTTGAAGCAATTAAATGCTAAAATAGAAACTGAAACCCTGAACAAAATGTAATACTTTTTTTTAGGTAGTATAGGGAGTGAGGGGCAGTTTTCATTAATTTGCTGGAGAAAACATTTTCCTGCAGATTTCTGTATTAGCTCTAAGTTGCTTATGAGGCTGGTGGGGCTCTGCTCAGGTGTATTGCATTGTTTTAGTCTCGACAAGAGGTGACAAAACCATGAATAATAGAGGCCAATAAATTGCACCAGCATGGGACAGAATCTCTTAGCCAACTGGAGGTAGTACAAAGTATTACTCATGGGTTCTGCTATGCGAGAGCTTAGTGCTGAAGAGGAATCCAGGAATGCTTGTGGAGGCTGTGAGGGAAGGTGTGAGTGTGCTCAGCAACAGTTCCACGATGCAAGCTCTATCAAATATTCATCATTGTTGAGGTCACCTATAATATTTTGGTGATGGATTAGGCACTGATAGGGATCAAACTATGGAAATTGACAGTGCCAGTTTGGGCCCTGTGGAGACTATGTTGATAGGGATGGGATTCTTGTTACCTGATTTTAGATATTTGCATGAAAGATCTAGTGACTTTACAGTTAATGTAGAAAAGTAAGTATTTGTAGGATCTAACTCATCGGACCTGTTTTAGACATCTACGTTTGTTGTCTAATACATGCCTGTTTCCCTGTGGTTTAGAATTCTGAATACAGGTAAAGAGAATTCCCACCTCATGTCTGTGTGACCTGCGTTCTTTAAATCTGTTCTGTTGTCTCCTTCAAAGATTCTGCCTGATTTGCAGAGTGTTAATTTGGGAGCAGGGTATGTCATGGACCAATCCAAGTGGAAGAACGATTGTCCAGTTCATAAATGTCCTGGGCATTTATAGAATACCTATGGGCACTATAGTCTGGTTAAATCCCAGAAATGGATGGAGTTGTATCTACCTGTTGCTTATTAAAGCTAACACCTTGCTATGTGTTGCTTCCACAGTAAGATGATAGTGCAAAGGAGTGCTACACACCACAAAAAAAAAAAAAAAAAAAAAAAAAAAAAAAAAAAAAAAAAAAAAAAAAAAAACCTTATAATAAAAAATCCCCACCAACNCTAATCAGTAATTCCTCCTAGCCCAAAAGAATGTTAGCACTGAAAAAAGGGGGACTGTTTCCGTATATGTAAAATCACGTTGCCAGATCACGGCTCTTCCCTTCAGGCTAGTAGCCACCTTCTAACAATTCTTGGAACTGGCCGTGCCCCAAGTGTGTCTGCTAATCCCAGAGATAGTAGGTGCCCAAAAGCTGACTGTGCTTCTGAAAGTCAACATATGATTTAGCTACAACCAGATGCTCTTGGCCTGACATTTGTCCTAGTTGTTTTCCAAATGCTGAATTAATCGCACTCTTGCCTATGGGGTGTGATCTCTGTTTTTCTAGCTTTAGCCACCCATTGTATGGAACTTTTGACAAAACACGAGTTGAATTTCCTTGAATGCAATGACACAAATAGGAAAAATCTGAAATTTTCATTCTTTGCATTCCTTCCCCTTCCTTCCAATGGCTGTGAAAAAAATTCTAGACACCATAAGAAAAAGAGAAGTTTATGGGGGAGAAGGCAGATGATGAAAACCTCAGTGATTTTCTCTTGCCCGGCAAAGTTCTTAATCACTAAATCTGAGAAAGAAGGAGTTTATTTCTGCTCTCTATTTTTTCTTGCTGAAGATTGACCAGCAGCAACTTTTATATTAAGAAAAAATCTTTCTTAGTTTGGGGGGTTGTATTGTAGTGGAACTTTCCTACTCTTTTTGTATGTAGTCAAGAGAGCATAGCCTGCACATTCCAGCCACTTTGGAGAATTATATTTATTTAAAAAAAAAAAAAAAAAGCATAAAAATCAATAAAACCTTTGTAGCTATTGCTTACAAAGGGACTCCTCATCTGCCACCTTTACAACTTAACAATCTTTAGAAATCAAGGTAGTCCATTTAGGCCTTCCCCAGAAAAATCAAAACCTTTATCAGGACTGGGTACTTTAGGCACTCTGTGTAGCTTGTTTGTAGTTTCCCCAATTTAAATCCTATAGGAGACAATAACCCATATTTAGAGACTATTAATACTTTTTTCTAAGCATATACCTACACTCAAAATTGCTCTGGAAAATCTCCAGAAAAGTAGGAATGATCTTCACTTCTAAGTAAAGAGTTCTTAATGAAGGCCTTAAAAGTTACTCATTTTAAGCCCCTAGGGATGCCAGGAGGTTAGAGGAAGAAAAATCTTGGTGTTTTCTAATCTCAAGACTTGCCTTTATGGGGAAGTTCTTGCAAAGTAAATTAAGTTAGATTATGTTAGCACGCTTGTACAAATTTATAGCATGCTAGCTGCTCGACTGACTCTTTATGTAGACACTAGAGTGCACTTCAAAGTGAAATAAGCTTGCACTCAAAATAATAAGGAAATATGGTGGTGTGGTGGTTTGAGTACGTACTGCACATCTAGATTTACTTCATGATAGTTCAGTAACAGCCTTATTCAAATTGTTTGGGGCAAAATGGAATAATCCCATGGCGAAATTAGGGCCCACACACTGACAGCTGAATTATTCTGGTTTAGGGAGTCTGCAGTTTTATTCTGCTTGAAGGGAAATCCTTTAGAGTTTCCTGATCCCACTTTTCTAGTTAGTGGAACATCTGGCTGTGTGGCAACAGTGTCTCCATCATCCTGCAAAATGGATGCCTCATCACAGAACATAGATAGCATGGAAGGTAAAACAAAAAGGGGTGTTCCTGCCCATGGCAGGGAGGTTGGAACTAGATGATCTTTGATGTCCTTTCCAATACAAACTATTCTATGATTCTATGAAAGAGAAGCAAAACCAAAAAATAATGAAGTAAAAGGGTTTTTTAAATAAAAGAATGTCTCTTCAAATACTTAAAAGCTACTACAGGAGTATTATTTATAGCTTACTGTTGTCTTCTGAAAGATGGAGGAGAGTTCATGGAACAAGTATTAATTATTGTTTCTTCTTTGTGCTGTAAATATAAAACAAACTAGAGGATGGTGAAATTTGGCTTTCATGAATTGAATTGCTGTGTTTCTCAAAGGTGTTTGTGTCTTTGCCCTTAAAAAAACCTCTCTATCAGACAAAAGATCAAGGCCATCAATTTTCTATGCTGAAACTGAAAAGCATCCCACAACAATGTCTTTCAGGTTGTAATGTTCACAGGAAAAGGTTCTGAATCGGAGAGGGCTGAGTGGGTGGAGAGAACAGCATGTTCCCAAAGAAGCACGCTTTGCACAGCTGAAGCATTGTGAACCTTAGCCATAACACAACAATTGAACTGGGTTTCATTATTCCTTCAGACTTCTTAATTCTTGCTGCATAATATGTAAGACTGCACTTGAGAAAATGTTGAAAGGTGCTAAGGCCTGTTTTTTTATTATCAAGCTTACCTTGGTATAAAACTGAAATAACACCGTTTGTATAAAAAGAATTACATTTGACTTGGTTAAATGAGATTCTAGTCTTGTATCTACTTTCCCTTTTTCTCTTTTTTTCTCAGTGGCAGGAACAATTAAATGAATGTGCTGCAATGAAAACCTGTATAGAGAGCAAGAGATAGCTAAATAACATATAGACTAGAAAGGACCATGTTATTGGTGTAATACCAATAAATGAGTGCTGCATTGGGAAACAACTTTTGTTATGCTGAATAAACAAAATATTTGTAGATGTAATGTAAGAAAGAAGAAAGAGCAATGAAGAATACAGAGATATGGTATGCAAACATAACTTGCCTGAAATGCATTCTCTGCTTAACTATAGAGAATAAAATTATATTCAGTTCATGATCTTTGGAATCATGTATTTCAGGATATATTTTCAGAGCATAAGCTTAAATTAGGTATGAATATTAAAGAAAATATATGTCCTTTTTTAAAAAACCTCTGCTCGGAAGGGAATTGAACCGCCTGGGTAGCACATTTTGCAAAGCTGTAAAGAATAATTGTAGCCTGTCCTTTCCCTGTCAAGGAATATTACCTGTTAGGAGAAGTGCAGCATTCTGCCAGTCTACCGTTCAAATGCCTGGCATCCACAGTGAGGGAGATTATCCCTATGGCAAATCCAAGCTTTTCCTGAGAAAGGCTGAATGTCCACATGTTTTACCAACTCTCCTTGAGACTGGGTTTGCTGCTAAGAGCCTTAGTGAAGATGAGGCACAACAATGTGCTTCTTATGATTGATTGAAGTCATAAACATTGGTAAAGTGCAGAAAACCTTACTGGTGTGTCATTCTGAGCAATGCTTTTTCAACCTGGTGTTTGCAGCACTCAACTAGGAGCCTGCAGAAGATAATTAAGGCAGAGGTTGCACTGTCAGACTGGGCAGAACCCTCCACAGGCCTCATCCCAGGATGTGCACTCCATTGTACCTCCCCAGATGTGCACTCCATTGTACCTCACCAGATGTGCACTCCATCATACCTCACCAGATGTGCACTCCATCAAACGTCCCCAGTGCAGAGAGGGACAGAAGTCCTTCAGTGTGCCACTCCATTCTGGTACTTGAGGCATCCTCTTAAAGTGACACACTACAATGTCCACATGGCTCCTTCCTTCCTCACATGCCTGGGTTTCCCTTGGAAGGAAACTGGGATGCTGGGGGGGAACAGTGAGCAGCCTGGCTCACATCTTCATTGAGGGCCTGGATCAGTGTTTATGGCACACTGCAGATCACTTTGGGCCCTTGGTGTAAACTCCTTCTGATATAGACAAACCTATGATCAGTCGAATTAAATTCACAGTACAGGGATCTGCACTTCCACTAGGAAAATACATAGAGGCCTACAGAGCAGAAGAAAGTGGGAAATAGTAGACAAGAGTGATGGGACAGGCTAGAACTGTGCTGTCCCAAAACATGTGCAACAAGTTGGAGGAAGCAGCCTGTGCAGGTGAAGTGAACTTTTATTTCCTTGCAACTCATTACCATGCAACAGAAGGGCCAAGGAGACTGGTGACCTCCTTAATTTTTTGAGCTGTCTTCTAGGTTCTGTCATATGAATCAAAGGACGAGGTAGGATACTGTGCTCTTCTGTTTGTAGCTCTGTGGCTCAGTGAGGAGCTTGCCCTTGCAGCGCTGACCATGCTGTTGCTCTACCTCTTTCCTGCTACATCACAGAGAAGAGCCTAAATCACACCAAACAATGCCAATGAAGGAAACTCCTCAGTCATCCCCAGTTAGTGTACGTCAGCCTCAGGGCCTGGGCTGCAGGGCTGTATTCGAGCTATGAGGCAGAAGTGATCTGCAGTGTGCCCTGCAGTCTCTTCTCCCTGTCTCTGAACGCACTGTGGACCTTTCTGCCTCCATGGCCTCAATTTTCTCCCAGCAGGAGCCAGAGTTCAGCACAGGGTGTTGCATACCTGGGCATGCAGTTAGAGCAACAACGGGGTGTGTATTCGCAGCCAGGACTGGGAAGCTCTCCCAGCTCCCACATTTCAGACAGAGCCTATACATGTTCCAAACAGAGATGAAAAAACCTCTGATGTACGATACTGTACTGATAGAGCTATCACCATGTACTGTGTGTGGTCTGATTTCAACTCCTCCGACTGCTTTTTGACAGCTAAAACATGTTTGAAAATCGCAGCGGATGGCGGGGATGGGTTTTTCTTTGATCGTAAAGCTAGCTACGTTAAAAGTGTTCCCATGCCAAACTCACTATATGTAATGCAGGATTTTGGAAGAATTTATTTTTTTTTTTCTGAATGCCTGAATAATTAACTTACGTGCTAGTGATTTATCATTTAACATTAGGAAAATCTAATTTGTTACACCAGAGAACCCAAACAAAGGTGAGCCACAAGTATGTAACTTGTACTGTTTATCTGGACAGTGTGGATTATTTTGAGAGTGTAATGAAAAGCCTTTCAATGAATATATGTGTGGAAGTTTAATAGATACCTGTTAAAGTGGCATGTGCCTGCCTAATGAATAATCCAGACTGTTAAATGCCCACAGACTTCAGGAATGGAAAAATATGTTATACATCAGTTAGAGCTAAATGGAGCCTGTCATTAAAGGGGATGGATTCCACCGCTGTTTCACACCTCTTCTTTCTGTTTCCTTTTTAACTTCTGTATATCAAACTGTCAGGATAGGTTTGTGACATTGTGGTAGTTGGATTCTTGACTGGGGAAGCGTTGGTCTAAAATGCATCATTTGGAAAAACTCCTTGGTTCTGTGTACACTACGTATTGCTCACTGCAGCAAATTGTGATAGGAGCAAGTGTTGCAGCAGGTTGAGGGTACCCTGGTTTCGATACTACATGCTACATTGTCCTGCCTATCGTGCTGCTCAGAGCAGAAGGGATGGACTCTGTGGTGGTTTTAGCACTAGGCTAGGAGTCAAGAATCTGAGTTCCTGTCTGCACTCTGCAACAGACGGCCCTGACCTTGAGCAAGGCTTTTACGCTGTCTGTACCTCATCTCTGTATATAAAATAGGGGCATTGTTGTTCTGAGGACATTTCAGGTGTCAGTTAACTGATACTGCGTAGATGCAACATTTTTGCTGGAAAATACTCACGGTGAAATTTCCGTATTCTGTTGGAATGGACAAGAGAATTTTCTGGATTGTTTATTTCCTTCTCAGACTGCAAGTGAAGACCAAATTATTTAGTGGATTTCATCAAGCTGAGCTGTGGAATCATCTTCAGGAATGCAGTGAGTTACTACAAACTGCCTTTGAGAGACTGCGATGATGAGGGAGGCAGTGTGTTGCATTTCTAATTATGTTAACGGCATCCTCTGTTAGATACTACCATTCAGTTAAGACTAGATTTCGTTACCCCTGATAATGGTATCATTCATTCTTACCGTGAAAGCACAGTATAATATTAAAACCAGATCCCGCTCCCTCTTTCTCAGCCACGTTTAACATATGCAATATTTCTCTCTCTGTATTTTTACTGATAGCTAAACGCTTAGCGATGTACCAAGAACCTGATTCTGAGGAAGACGAGGCAGCCCCAAAAGGAGGAACTCTATCCCAGCGTGATAGTATCTGCAGCCACCAGAGCATCAAAGTCATCCACAGAAGCCAGAGCACCAAAACCCACCGGCGCACGGGTAGCAGAGCTGAAGCCAAAAGAGCAAGCATACTCTCGAAGCACACTGCATTCAGTAGCCCAATGGTAAGTCATGAGAACTAAATGCACAGAGTCCTGTATCTTTTAATAAACAATGTCCTGAAAAGGGAAAGGTAAAGAAATCTGTAGTACATTGTATACCTCTTACAGACTTCATCTTGGCATTTTTTCTTCTGTAGTCACAGCTGTTGGTACAAAAACAATCAAGTGTTGGCATAGATCTTATCTAAATACCTTCTCTATAGGAACAAGCTAAAGGTAAAGATGATCTGAAACCTTTGTTTTAGTTATACCTTGATTTTGAAAAGAAAATGTATGCCTTCCCTTTATCTACAGAAGCTGAGAATAGTGTAAGGTTTGAGGTCAAGGATTCTAATTGCTCTGCGTATGCCTCTTCTTTTCTCTTTTGTCAAATGATCTTAAAACTAACAAGTGCTGGGCTGGACACTGTGCATTCCAATTCATAGACACTGTTGACATACACCATAGCATAATTATTAGCGCAATTCAAGGTTATCGGTGGATTGCATGTGTTGTATTTTTAAAAAATAAAAACCATTACATTTCAAAATGTTAGTGAATTTATGTCCTTACAACTTTACTTTGTTTAATTTATTTTACGCTATTGTAATTTGAGGAAGTTTTACATGAGCTGAATGGTAAACAGAGAAGCCAAGTCTTCTCTGTCTAGGGATTTTGCATTGTTGACACAAATTCACCCTTGAAACAAATCACAAATATAGACACTGAAAGATGCTGTTTGCACTGGTGGAACTTCTTGACTTCAGTCAAGAGTAAGCTCTTTTGGTAAAAATTCCAAGCTGCAATTTTTACACACGGGGTTCTGTGGTTGCTCAGATTCATCATCTGCTGAGCATCAGCAAATAAAATTCTACTGAAGAAAGAGCCTTAGATCCGTTTATCTTTTAATCTTTTGTATGCTTGCATCCTCCTGTTGTAAGAAATACCAGTTTGCTCTGACAAGAAATAGATTAAATAAGTGGAAAGTGCTGATGAAATAGAGTGGAAAGTGCTCAGTGTTTCAGTGTAAAAAAATGCATGAATTACCTTCAAATGTGTGGATGGTGGTTGTTCTCTAACAAACAATCCAAGATGGTTTCATTTTACTGTGCTGATGTAAGGCTGAGCTTTGAATGTCAATGCTGTCTAATTTTGCCACTCTTTTGGTCTCTGTAGTGTACCTCCCTTTAGTAATATATAATAAATGTCTTGCATTAAACAAGAGAGAGGGAGGAATATTAGTATGTAACTCTTCTCCTATCCACTACCCCCAAAATAGATGAATATCGCCGCTATAATTATCTGTAGTGAAAAAGTTGATAACAGTTACTCACATTTCCATTTCCATGGGAAGGCTCACAGTTAACTGTTTCTTGTCTAGAATGAGTGTCTTACAGCCCTCTCCACCTCCACTCTGTGCTGTAAGGCCACCATAAAACTCTTGATATTGACACTGCTTTGGATGCTTTGATTGCTTGTTGCTGCTTTGGAAATTTGTGGAATCACAGATATTAATCACTGCTATTTATGATTAGGAGAAGGACATCACACCTGACCCAAGCTTGTTAGAAAAGGTGAATGAATGTGCAAAGCGTCTGGAGGTCATGAGGAGCCACGAACAGCCACTATCCCATCTGAGTCCAGAACTATGTGACATTTTTGACTTCTTCATTGCTTTGACTATATGTAATACAGTCGTGGTTACTGCACCAAATCAGCCCCGACAGAAGGTGGGTTAAAGAAACAGCAAACGAGAGTTTAAGCCTCTTTTGTATTGATACTGATTTATCTTGTAAATTGGGGAAATGAAAAACTCCTATTCTAGTGACAAGCAGCTAGAACGAGTTGTGAGACAACTCTTAGAACCGCTGCGTGATTGAGCAGGTTTAGTTAAGCATTAGTTAAATGGAGTATGTCAGCTATTTCACTTACCTTCAAGGTAAGATATGCTTTTATCGACAATTTCAAAATACTTCTGAAACTTTCATGATTTCTCGTACTGTGACTTCTTCATTTAATAGATGCAAGTATGTGTGGAAGTATGTGTGGAAGTTTTTTTATAAATGTGCAAGACTTCCCAGAAAAGAATATAAGCTGTCTGTGAATATTTTGTACATATGGATTAAATTAAGAAAAGGCTGAGACGTTTTTTAGACGTTTAAAAAGAGAATATACTTGAAAAATAGTGCTTAAAACTTTCAGATTACGTAAAAGATGCATCTTAAGCTCATTATGAAAAATAATGATCATTACTGCTTAAATTGGCCTAAACCAGTGTCATTGATGAATGAGAATTTCAAAAACGCAATCCCAAGATGATCTGTAAGACAAATATATAATGGAATGAAGTAGTAAAGCTAGCCAGCAGCTGGAATTTCCATTCTGGAGAAAATTCTGAGTTAGTTCTGTTCCAGATTGGAATGAAAAGTGAACTAGTCTGCAAAATGACATGGTTTTGTGCCAGGGAAACATTTGGAGAATGCTCAATTCTGCCATTTCAGGAATGCTACACTGTTATACAATAATTTAATATATATGACTATAAATATGCTGTTACTATTTATAACATTGTATCCATAAAAACGATTGAAGTAAACAGAGAGGAGTGATAAAACTGAAGCAAAATGCTTTGATGCTGAAGGAGAAGATAGCAGAAATTACTTACTTCAAACATGTTCCTATTGAAAATGTTGTCGACATTGGCATATTCTCCTAAAACTTTTCTCCACTTCTCAACAGAAAACTCTCTCATTAACTTTTTTTCACTACCTTCACTCAATATGGACAAAGAATGCCAATGTTTCCTACTAACAATAGGTTTTAGTGTGCACTACTGATGGTGGCACCACATTGATAGTCTATCCATTAGTCATATCTGAGGAGGTGAAAGATGAAAAAATGTTTTTAATACAACCATAGGTGCTTTCACACAGAGGCACAGTTCTGAAGTTCTAGTAGGTTTTTTGCTGTTGAGTCAGTTTTGTGCATTTACTTTCCTTTCTCAAAATACAAATGCCATTACTTTTTGTTCTCAAAGAAATTCTCCTCTTTAGTTGGAACTGCTTAGACTGAATATCAGTGTCGGAATTCTCATACAGCTTTTCTTTGGCTTTTGTTCATTGGTTTGCTTTTAACTTCTCAAGGTTAGAGATCGATTTGAACTGAAATCTCCGGTAAAAACCATAGAAGACTTCATACGAAGATTCACTCCAAGTCGCTTGACCTCTGGATCTAACAGCAGCAGTTCATCTAGTCTAGCTACAAGCAAATCAATGCACAGATTTGGTTTAAGTGTGCTTTCGTCTACATCTACTGATAGCACTTTATTAAAACTGGAAGAGAAGCTGGCATACTCTGCGCAGATGAATAACAACGGCTACAGCTCCCAGCAAGGCCAGTCAGCTGTGGGGAGTGGACCTGAGGAAGGAGAACTCCGTTATGAAGCAGAGAGTCCAGATGAAGCTGCTCTCGTCTATGCAGCAAGGGCATATAACTGTTCTCTGGTTGGAAGGCTGTCTGACCAGGTATCAGTGGAGCTACCTCACCTGGGAACGTTAAGCTTTGAAGTATTACATACATTGGGCTTTGATTCCGTCAGGAAGAGGATGTCAGTAGTGGTCAGGCATCCTCTCACAGATGAAATAAATGTTTACACTAAAGGAGCAGATTCAGTTATTATGGATCTTCTTCTACCCTGCTCTTCAGGTACACTTCTTCCTTACCTTTGTGGGAGTAGGGGTGGGAGGGAGGCAGTTCTGGTTAACTGCTGAAAAACTCGTCATATCTTACTGCCTTCTCTAGCAAGCAGACCTGCCTGCTTTTGTCGTGAATGTAGGGAACGGTAGAATGGCAACCATCTCTCTTCTTTTATAATACTTAGTAATTATAGCAAATTTTTTGTAACAAATTACTGGTTCCTCACCTTACAAGAATGAGTTACATTAATTTCTGTACAAGATCTTCTACTAGCAAACTTTATTTTGAAGGAATGTCTTGAAACTCTGCCAAAGCAATTTACATTTTTTCAGGAAAACCTGCCTGGCAGTGCTTGGCTGTTTGAGTATTTTATATGAAACCCAAGCACTTCCTATTGCAGGTCCCCTCTGTGGTTTGTTTGTGAATCTTTACATTCTTTTGCTGCAATGTTTGCATAAATCAATGCATTTATGCTGGTTTGACTATGATGCTAAAGGGCACTGCTAATCAATCAGGCACCGAAGCAGAAAGGTTGTGGCAAAGAAGGAGAGATGCTGTTCAGATGAGAAATCTTGGCATCAAATATGTAGTTGACTAGTAGGGAATAGACGTGTATCTGTGAACATGGAGTACTTCCTTAAAGCATGGAATACTTCTCCAGCACCCAGGGCTCGCATAAAACAGGGACAACTTTAAAGAGCTGCTAATTGTAATCAGTTGGATTCAAGAAGAACTTTAAGCTTTCAGAAGTTAGAGGAGACACAGGGGTTTCAGTTTGCATGAATCACTTTGCATCTGATTTACTGTATTTTCAACATTGAATTTAATCCAGTGTTTAAAGGTTATCCTAGTATGAATGGACAGAGCCTGAAAGTGCTAGAGGTACTTCCCATGTTTCACTAATGCATTGACTTTGTGGTTACTTTGACATTAGTTGGAGTAAACAATTGTGAAAGGCTTATACTGTGTAATTTTAGTTTAATGGAATACAGAAAAATGTTGGCATAAGTTTTCTGTTTACAGCCATATAAATCAAAGCTGAGCCAAAGAAATTAAGAACAACTTGTCCTTAACTAACAACAAAGTATTCATGAATAATTTTCTAGTAAAGATCTGATATCACAGAAGGTACATAGAGCATCTGTGGAAACTTTCTTCCCTCTGAAGGACTAACAGAGAATTTGTAGTACTGAGAATTTCTAATAACATACCTAGAAAATAATGTTTGGAAATGAGTTCTCAGAATGAGAACTGAGCATTAAAATGAAAATAGAAGATTATTTTATGCCAAGTCTCAAATATTTTGTCACCATATAACAGACTATGTTTGAAGCTGCTGTGTCCATCCACAGTAGACTCAATGGATCAAGGAATTTTCAGGCAAATTTCAGGCAGATCTAGGACCCACTTGGGTAAAATCAGCAAGGCCAGATGGAAACCAAACAGCAACATTATCAAAGGCAGTATATGTCAGAGAAGGGGGAACTGAATTCCCTAAGATCAGTGCTGGCAGTGACCAGATTCTGTAGCCGGGCAAATACAGCGATTGCACTGTCTTTACAGGCAAACAAATTGAATGTCACTTCGAAATTGTGCCTTTTTTTTTTTTTTTTTTTTTAGCCCAAATCAAACTATGAGGTTTAATATATTTTGCTTTTGCAAGCAATGTAAAGTGCAGCCACTAGAACCTCATAAGCAATTTCCCTTGTTTTCTAGCCCTCTAAGCCACTGCTGGCTTCAGTAATTCTGTATATTTCAGCATATCTGTCTGAAAAACCTTTGACATTTCTCTTGAGCAGCTTCACTCCTGGAATTGAATTCACAGTCTCTGCCTGCAGTATTCTAATGTCAGTGGATATGTGTTCAGTTCCTGAGGGAACGTCATCTTTTTCCCATTACAGGGAGGTATTCGCCAGGTAGAGGGAGCCTCAGAAGATTTACACTGTGGTTATTATCTATATCATGGGATCTGTCGGTGGTTTTATCCTGTTCTCTCGTGATGGTGGAATGTGAGTGTGAGAGGAGATGTAATGCTACAAGAATTCAGGAATTTATAATTTCAAGGAATTGACCAATAAGTGAATTGACATGACAGCTAATCCCAGTGCTCACTCTTTGCTATCTTAGTGCCTCAGGGACATGTAAATTGTACCCCAGCCAAGCATGCATCTTGGGACTTTGTGGTACTTGTGCTCTTAGATCAAAAGACCAAGGCAACACAGTGTCCCTAATCTCCCAACTCTAACATCTCATTGCATGACTAGGTCCTATCAGACACAAAGGTCCTGTTTGTTTGGGAGGAAGAGCATTTTAAAATATGACATGAAGAACAGCCAGAAGCAAATGTATTATGTTGTAGCTTCAGTTGTGTCTTACAGAAAATCAGAAATCACCATAAGTTTCAAAACTTAAGAAGTTTCTGAATTGACTCTATTTGTTCTGCCTGTATATCTGGATGAGGCTGTGAAACTTGATGTTTTCTTCTAGCATACAGATATTTCCACAAGCCTTGAAATGATTCCCAAGAGTGTATTGTTTTTACTTTATCTCAAGAGTCACCATGTTCGTAAATAAGAAAGTTACTGTTTGAGTCAATACTCAACTCGCATAGGATCTGTGAACATAAGTCATTGAGACAACAATGACTGGGCTGGCTTTCTGCAGCTTGTGATTATGAAAGGAAATGAAGCAAGCAGAACACCACTAGCTCTCCATCATTCTTCTGTAGAAGACTTATTTACTGGTTTTCATTTCCGCGGTGCATGTGGTCACACTGCTTAGCGTAGACACTGCATCCCAGCTAAAAAGAATCTCCACAACTGAATTTTGTCTGCAAGAGATTCCTTTCCTCTTTTTAACTTCTGAGCACAAGATGAATCTCAGGGTAAGACCGGTGAGGCACATGAAGAGCTGGAAGATGTTTAGCTCTCATTGACACGCTGGTGGAGGAGGGAGGGAGATCCAGTCTTCCATGCATGGAAAATGGTGTGCACGTCTCTACTTGTAGAGAATTACTGTCTTTGTTCATTGAAAGTGGTATAAACTTTTGACATTGTGATCACTGCATTAGTGCCCGAGGTACTCAGACAAATCTGAAGTGATTAACACCACTTACAGTGATAGGAACAACTTTTGGTGTGTTTAAGCAGCTATTCAAGTTTGCACCATTTGAAATCAGTGAGTGACTGAAATAGGGGCTCCCATAAGACAGTTTTGTGTGGGATGTGCAAGAAATATGGCATTTCTCTCTAGGATAGTAATGTATCACAATAAATTAGGAAGAGTGCTTGCCTACTTTATTCTTCTAAAGTTAAAAAAGCTGACTCACTAATAAAAGAAGCCTACAAGAAGGTTTGCTGCAGTACTTCTCCCAGAAAAAAAATTCTTATATTACACAGCCAAGTCACATATGCCAAAAAGATTATCATGCACAAATAGAAGAGAAGCTAAATGAAACTCTGTCAGCTTGCCAGTTTAGTACATGCACATTTCCACTTTATGTTGCAGCTGCATCTAGTTGTGAGCTGGTTTAATAGCTTCTGAAGGAACCTCGTGGTGTGTGTGTTGGAGTCACAAGCTTTGAGAAAATCTATATTGATAGCAAAGGTAGCATTAATAAATAGATGGACAGGCCCATCAGAGTATCCCTGTCAGTATTCACCACATGACCTTAATCAGAGATAAAACTAAAATGAAGGAATGCTTGAAATACCACAGTCTTTATGGAGTCCCTTGGGAACAGCTGGGTATGTACACTCCCAGTTTTACGGAGCTAGAAAGGATAGGAAACTTTTTAAAGGTGAGAAAATAGCTATACAGTGAGCAAAATGTGTTGATACATGGTTGAGATAACAGTAACAAAACCCAGAATATGGGGATTCCAAGCTCCCAGCTCCTTCCTTCCTACAATGTCAATACTTGTACGTGTTTTTGCTGGAGCCTCTGAACGCCCGGTTAGATACTGTGCTGCTGTATAAATATGAAAGTGCTGAATGCTGCGTAAGTTTATAGACAGGCAGATAGATGTGTATGTACGTGGTCACACATAGCAAGATCAAATTGGGTATGAATGCAGACTGGGAAAATGGGCACCAAAAAGTATGAAGAGTAAGATGTATGTGTCATCTAATTTAGATACCTGTATTAAGTGCTTAATATAAGGGTATAGTGCCCACAGGTTCTCAGTATGGTCAGTTGAGAGAGGTGAGCACATCCAACGGTGAACTGACATCATACGTAGTAGGTCTCTTCAGGTGCTCAGACTTCTGGGGATGAGTAGCGTTCACCTGACTCTGGTTACTGTGCAAGTACCAGTAACACAAATACTGCATTAAGGAACAGCTCCAATTACAAAATTATAATCCTGAAGTCATTTTACACCCCCAAAAAACCATGCAGACTTTAGAAAAAAAAAAGTTATATGACATGAGGGAATAGGAAAACCTGCCATAAGGTACCAGTCATTCTCACTCAATGGTTCTGATCTAAAAACTTAGCAGCTTGTACATTTACTTTAGTACTAACCCTGCAATTCATATTATTTAAGATTGCTACTACAGTACATTGTACATGAACCTGTCTTGATCCTAGATGATAAAAAAGATGCATATCACCTGGTTTTAACTTTTGAAGACATCATTTCAGGTAATGAGATGGAACAAAGTGTGTTACCATCATATTCATTACTCTTTTGTGATGACAGTGTGAGCACATTGAACCAATCCCACTTAAAGAGAGAAAAGGAACAGATGCTCAGTCCTGATTTTGAGTTCTTACACATGACTTTAAGTGGAGAGTAAAGCTAAGTGGAAGATGCGCTGCTGCATTCAAGGTAGAAGCTAGCTGTGAGGTCTGCACAAGTGTAAATTCTCTTCTAAATGAAATCACAGTCATACCCAGAGCTTCTGGCATTGACTCAGGCCAATAGGTGGTATCAGGACAGCAGTAGCAAGTACCTTCATACACTTAGATGTACAAAACAGAGCACTGTTTCTGGTTCTTTTGAGATACTAACCTTGGTGGAAAACGAAGTGCTATTTTTAAGTAAGTGTCGTTTTTCTGCATGTGGTGAGAGATGGAGAAGCATTTGCCAGTAGTGTATCTGAAATCATACTTCTCTTTCTGACATTACTGTTTGCTGTGAAGATTGTCATGACTTCTTGAAGTATTCAGGCCAAACAAATACTTAAGGAGTAAGAAAAAGATGGTCTTTCTAACATACCTTCACAATGACTTTTGAAGAGAGAGGACAGAAAAGATAGAACAAAAAGACAAGATTTTTTTTTCTAAATGGAATGTTTTACTTGAGTTTCCCAGGAGACATCAGCAGCTCTTTAAAAGTATCAGTTATAAAGTGCCGGTGCGGTGAGTACTGTAGACAAGTTTATATTCTCTGACGCCATTCAGCTGCTGTTATTTTTCAATCACTAATTTCCTTTTTTATTCCTACCTAGATGACCCTCGGGGCAAACATCAAAAAAAAATCCAAAGCAAAACCCAGAATTACCTTAATCTGTATGCTGTAGATGGGCTGCGGACCCTCTGTATTGCAAAAAGAGTAAGTAAATGCAGACTTTTAGTTTGCTTTTAAGGAGAGTCCTGACAAAGATTACCAAAGGCATTTATTAATTTATTGTTCTTGATTCATAACTTCTTTTTCATTTTATTCAGTAAAGTATGAATGCCTCTGCATCACATTGATTGTGCCCTCACCTACTCTTTTTAATAGGTTCTCAGCAAGGAAGAGTATGCCTGTTGGTTAAAAAGTCATCTGGAAGCAGAATCCTCTATTGAAAATCGTGAAGAACTTCTGTTTCAGTCAGCGCTGCGGATAGAGAAGAATCTGCATCTGCTGGGTAATGAAATGAGAGCCGGACATGAATTTAAAATGTGTTAAATATTCTGAAATCTTGGCTATGAAATCCGTTCTTTCCTTTAAATGGTTTCTGACAGTACAGAAATTGGCTTCTTTTGGACTTTGTCATGGCTGTCATGTGCAGCACCACAAAGGAATGGGATATAATTAACATAACAGACATACCCTGTTTTCCTTGCTCCTGCCATCATTTTATTACTAGCAAAATGAGTGGAGTAATACCAGGGATGAATTTGACACAATATCATAAATGGGAACTGCTGCTCTAGACAGGAGGAGGACTTGGCCCAAACTGTCTACAGAATTTCATCAGCTTAGTGCCACATCAACATGTCAGAGGCTTGCGTGACTCCAGGGGCACCAGAGACACTCATAAAGCAAAGCTGATAGACTGCATTTGTGAGAGGCATCAACTCTCATATACATCAGGTTCAGCACATGTGCTCAGGGCTTGTGTATTCTGTGGAAGGGGATTGGAGGACTTCATAATGAAGCAGTTAAAATCATTGAATGTAAAATGTACTCCAAGAACTAAGTCATACTCTTCCTCTGCTAAAATGTATATATATTCACTATTACTCCAAGCATCCAACTGCTTTCTCTGGCAGAGAAACTGGGACAGCCATAACACTGTTGGAGATAACAACCTTCACTAATTACCAGCTAAATGCCTGTCTCTGGGAGACAAGATCCACCTCACACAGCTTCTGATGTATCTACTACAGATCTCTAAGGCTCCCCATATAACCAAGGGAGAGGGAAACAAAGAAAGTGCAGTTCACTTGGTCTTTCTTAGATACCCGCTTTAGGATTAGATGAATCATGCCCTTGAAATGTCTCCTCTGACTTAAAGGGGAGCATGAGGTGACTAATTTGGACCACACTGATCAGGAAGATCCCACCATGGTTGTGCCTGTTGGCTCTGGCTGCACTCTGGGAGGAAAAAAGAAAAATTGGAATTGAACTGCCAGACAAATAGGTGAGAAGTAAACTACCCATTCAGTCATTCTCCAAGAATCTCACACTGTGGTTTGTACCTTGCAATGATCAGTTATGGTTGTAAGAATGAAAAAGTGAGTCTGGAAAATAAATATCTTTTTGTTTGGATAATAACAATAGCTTTCCTGACATTGCCCTAAGTGTTTCCATCTACATGACTGGTGCTCAGAGTTCAGATGGACTTCTATTACTAAAATGTTTTTTTCAAGGAATAACCATAGGAATAACAAATAGCTGAGAAAAGTTTACTTTGCTTGTCCTGTTGTTCCAGGTAAGTTGCATGTCTGTCGCCTCCTCATTCTCTAATAATGAGGGCTTACGTTTCCTCACATTGAAGCCTCTCTGAAACTCAGTGGAGCGCTGAGGTGTCAGTGGTGACACTGAACTTGGTCCTGAGCAGCTTTTGCTACAGTATTTGAAAATCTTGTCTCTGTCAATTAATTTATGAAAGCAGAGGAAAGATATTCAGTCTCTTATAAACAGGGAGAAAGATACATTGAAAGCATGAAAAAGCCACGTTTTACTTTCATGTCATGGCCAACAGATTTATGATTTATTCTTTGCTATATCAAATTTGGCAACCACTGTCTTTCTGAAAGAGCAAAAAGCAACAACAAGGCAGGAAAAGATTTATGTCTGCAGCCTAATGTGCTGTTGCCAAGCTGCAGTCCTGCTGCCATTCCCCTTCAAAAGGGAAAAATATCAAGTGACCCAGCCTCTTCTAGTTGAGGAAAGGCGGTTAAGACCCTTAAGGACTGAAATGATCTCCATAAGCAACAATATCTACTGTAGCGACATTCAATAGAAATGGTGAAGACACAGAGCAGAGAGACAATAAGCAAAGATACATCAGCCTTGTGAACCTCTGAGACCAGAAGTGACATCGGATTGCTTTTGAAGTTTTGAATTCTGGATTTGTTGTTGCCTGTTGATGTGCATGTTTACCCCAGTTACTTTCCACTCCTCTTTCTCGATACCCCAGAAAGGCTGCCCAAATCTTGCAACCATTGGTAGTTTAGCTATTTCCCAATAGAAGTGACTGCTGTGTTGTTTTTTTTAAATCCAAGCTTACAATTTCGGGTGAACACCTAGTGTTCATTTAATGTGGAATATTTTGCTTTTTCTGTGTGCTTAGGTGCAACTGGCATTGAAGACCGTTTACAGGATGGTGTTCCAGAAACCATTGCAAACTTGCGCAAAGCTGGGTTGCAGATTTGGGTTCTTACTGGAGACAAGCAAGAAACAGCTGTTAATATTGCATATGCCTGCAAGCTCTTAGATCACGATGAAGAAATCATCACTTTAAATGCCGAATCACCAGTAAGCAGATCCAATACACAAGTTTACTTGTGAACTAGCTTTGCTTATTTTCAACTTGTACAATTAAAAGTTTGATGGCTTTTTTTTCCTTTCCCTCTTTTTTTTTCTTCTTTTCCTGCTTCATCCGTAATTTTCAGGTAGGACATGTCTTTGAATACTTTTTAGTCAATCATGCTTCTAAGTCATAGTGTCACGTATCATAAACTTATTGAAGACATGTAACTGTGTAGTGGGCTCCACCGTGAATGAAAATATGCCATAGCAGCATGAATGCCTTTCTTTGATAAGGCATCCTCAAAACATCCTTAGTTTTGCTTATTGGCATTTATTGGCAACCTTTTATCAAACGTGTTCAGGAACAAAACAACTGATTACCTACTGAGAATCTGTGCTTCATTTTACACCACTGAAATGTAGTATTTACATAACTCAGTCATTCATGTTTTCTCAGGTGGCTTTTTCTCTGGAGATAGAAGCAATACTTAAATTTTGATGCTAACACTGAGAGTCAGAAAACCACATCTACAGTAATGTCTTGCTTCCTAACAGACCTTTTCTAATTCTTCTGAATTACTTATCTTTCCTGTGCTGAAATTGTTGCAAGCAGGCAGTCACAAAGAGTTTACTGATATGGTCTAACATACAAGGAACCAGACTGATAGTGCTGTAGTCCTTTAATGGGGTGATAAAACTGGACTTCAGATCAGCAGAGGAGAGGTAGGCCAGCAGTATCCCGCTCCAATTTCTTTCAAAAAGGAAGAAAAGATAACAGCATTTTCCATTCTTGTGTGTATCAACTGAACTGGTAAATTGATTTTCCATGATCTTTCTTTTTTGTCATACTTTGCTGTAAGACCAATAGCATTTTGTTTTAAATGTTCATATATTCTCAATAACATCTTTAGTCGAGTATGGCTAGGAGAGAGAATTCAGATCAAATAACCTTTAATTGGCCTTTAACAATACATAACTGTTAGATCTGAGCTGTAGGCGTATACCTGGTGTTCATCACCATACTTAACTTGGTACTGATACTGATTATATCATTTCCCACCACTGTTATTCTGAGAGGAGCTAAAAAAAATTAGTTTAGCATACAATACTTCATGTTAAAGAGGAATTAGATTTTAAGCGTTTTGAGTCCTCATTGCTGTGATATCTTCTGCAAGAATTAAGTGTGTTTAGAGTGAATAGAAGATTATTAGAAATTAAAACTTTAACAGTGCAGCAAATATAACACATTCCCCATATTCCTTATGCCTAAATATACAGCAAACATAAATGTTTGAATACATGTTCTTTTCTCTCAAGCATATTTATTTTGAATTTTTTTTCAGGAGACATGTGCTGTCTTGCTGGAACAGTGTCTGCAATGCGTAGAGTCTAAATTTTCAAACAACACAATAGACGAAGCTACTGGAAACGTGACTGTTGGGTTCACCCCTCTCTATCCACCCTCTTCCCCTGTGCTTTCCAGCTTGGGCCTAGTGATTGATGGAAGAACTCTAGCTTATGCTCTGGAACCTACACTAGAAGATAAATTTCTTGCACTAGCCAAGCAATGCCGTTCAGTACTGTGTTGTCGCTCTACCCCACTCCAAAAGAGCATGGTAGTGAAACTAGTCAGAGACAAACTCAAAGCAATGACCTTGGCAATAGGTAAATATCTCAGCTTAAACTAGCCTGCCTTGATGTATACTGTGCCTTGCGAATTTTGATTTTTTGACTAGAGGTAGGACCCTTCCAGCTGCCTCGCAACTCAAATAGCCTTCCAGTTTTGTCTGAAAATGTGTCTACTCTAACATATTTACTCTAACAGATGTATTCAAAACCAAGATAGAACTCTGGAACAGTCTTTGAGATTTCTCCCTACAGAAGTTAGGTAATGGGGACCCAGGTATGGTACAAGATTTTGGCATGTCCAAACACAACTGTGAAGAATTGGGTTAGCCGATGCTATGCAGAACACCATTTTGCAATCACTGTATTACATAGAACAAAAATGTTCTCAGTGTTGTTTCATTCAATCGTGTTTAAGCTCAAGGTTCTGCATTTTTCATCACAAGTTGGCCGTACAGCATAGGATGTGACTTGGCCTTGTCAGTACAGAGAATGGATTTACGGCTGGTATCATGCCAGCACTTATACTTCTTCCCAGGTAATCACTCACTTGGCGAAGGCGAGATTTTGTCAATCACCCTGTCTTACATCTGGCAGTATCTTCCATGTTTCCATGATTTTTACATAATAAAAGTCAACCTTCTTTCCCTATCCCAAGTTTAGGCTCACGTTGCATTAGAAGATATGATTGCAGCATATATTGTCACAAACACACTTAGCTTTTATCTACCTGTCTTGCTTAATCATAGTAGGAATACATGTCGGTTGGGCCTACTCGTGAGAAACCCTAAGTACCTATAGTAATTGCCAAACTCCTGTAACATCTGCATCACCAATGTGTGCTGATTATAATAATCCTCATGCTCATTATATTTTATCTAGCTTAAATATGCCTCCCTCTTTGGCTAACTGACTCTGGACATTATCATTTGCATATGTTGTCACAAACATCTAGCTAGTTAACTTGAATTATCCAGAATGCTTAGGAACTCTAGTGGAGCCTGGGCAGCTTGTGTTTTCATTCTTTCTGAGCATCTTGAGCCTGTGAGTTGAACTCAAGCTCCTGCACTGGCTTAAAAGCCTAGCTGCATACATCCTTCCTTTTAACCAAGGTGAGCTAACTTGGGGTTGTGTCACACCCTCACAAAGACATCAGCTTTGTCAGGTGAGCAGATACCACTCTTATATGTGCCAATAGCGGGGAAACTGGAGTGAGATGTGAATGTATGCCTAAGCCACTGAAGTTTAAAACCAAGTGTCTTCTCATCAGTTAATACAGTTTCATTTTCCACTAGCACACTGGCTGTAAATTTGAGAGGTTAAAAAGTAGATATATGTCCCATTCTAGTATCCCTTCTATAGCATCTGTCACTCGTGGTGTCATGATTGGAAGCAAAGCAAGGGATGATGACTGTGCAACCACTGCAGTTAAATCTACCTGTGATGGGTGTATTAAAGATCTCAGACTCGTCAACCCAAGTCAAGAATTCATCTACTTTTTAACTTTACGGTATTATTTACTGCGTAGACATTCTCATTGGCCTTAGGCCTCCTTGCACATTTCATTCTTAGTAATTTTTGGTTGCAGGCAGACAGTTAATCAGGAATCAGAAGTACTGGGAATCTCATTCTCAGCCTCCCTGTGTTTTAGTATTTGTGCAGTTCAGGACAGATACTTGAATTTTAGGTCTTACTAAAAAGAGAGGGATTTGGTTATTTTTACTTTTCCATGATAAAAAAGTCTACAACGCTTTGCCAAGCTTTGAACCTTATATTCCAAAGATGGATCCTTTCCTACCCCACATCTCAGTACAGTAACACTCAATACAGTTACACTCAGTAACAACTGTTTTTTCTTTACTGCTGCTAACTGTTCCTGGTCTACTAGTAACAACAAAACTGTATCTTGTCATCGTTAGGTGATGGTGCTAATGATGTCAGCATGATCCAAGTGGCAGATGTTGGCGTGGGGATCTCTGGTCAAGAAGGCATGCAGGTAATGTTCCCTGAAAAGCACTCCTATGAAAGGGTGAAATAGACACTTCCCATATGTCACCTTGACCACGCTGCCTTTGGATAGCTAGTACAAATAAAGGAGAAGTGGCAAGTCATGCTCAGGAGTGCCAGTTGTGCATCGTAAGGATGCTTTCAGCTTGAGTTTGAGCTTGTGTTTGTTCTCAGATCTGTGTTGAGTTTAAACATGCTACCTTCTCAGAAAATTCAACTTATCAGATCCCTCTAAGCAATATGTTTTAAGAAATCATTTATTAAATACTGTTTTAAAGGAGGAAAAAAGCTCAGCTATGCATTACTTAGGAAATAAAGGTACACCTTATTCTGGCTTTTATTCTCCTCTCTCCTGTATTGCTTGGGTATACCTCTCCTGTGAGTAGCTGCACGAGCTCATCCAGCTGACGCAGTTTATTTGCATGGTGTGGTGGTGACCCTTAGCCCAGCCACCCAGACGTCTCACTCACTCAGCCTATTCAGACAGCAGAACAGTGAAGAAAGAGAAAATTGCAGCCCTTTGCAGAACCACTGCTCCTTACACACTATGCCAAGTCTTGGTTTTCTCCCCATTTCCTGCCACAGGGAACAAGATAAGGGGACTTGCCCTGTAGTCTTTTGGATGTGTTCAGCCTGTGATTACTGTATTTACCATTGTATAAGAGGCACTTCTCCCAACCCCGGAAGAAAGGATGTATATGTATAGGATGTATTTATTACCTACAGTATTACCTCTGTATTATCTCTGCCTCCTCTACTGCTAGTGCAGTTGAGTTGCCTTGTTAGTACCAGATGTAGCAGTAAGACACAGAGAATGAGGAAGATGCCTCATTTCCACAACCTACCTTGTATTTGGGCGGAGTGCAGACTGATTGTGTGAGAAAATAGAGCAGCTGAGTGTATGACAAAGAGCTCTTCAGAGATAATGGGAAGTGTTTCCATCCTGAGGACCTGAGCAGATGAGCATTCTCCTTAACTTAGTTACCGGTGGGTGGTTCTCTGACCCACATTGCGTTTTTTGCAACACTGGCTGGATGTTTTGCTCGCAAGAGAAGAAAGGCCTCCTTCACACAGTGCACAAGTCAGCTATAGAATTTTCTTCTATGGGATTTCTGTAATTTAATTGGGTCAACACCCAAATTCGTGTAAAACAGACATGTAACTGACAACTTTGTACATTTTCTGACATGCAGATCACCAGAACCTAGGGCAGTACTCTGGAGAAAAGTCAGTAGATGTTTTTCTTATTTATTCATACACTCTTCCAAAGATATACTCTCTTGGCCATTGTTGGAGGCTGGGTACTAGGAAGATGGGCTACAGCCTGACCCAGCAGACCTATTCCATTTGTTTTCCTTGTAATCATACAGTGGGTTCAGTCAAAGTAGTCTCCAGGGCAAACGGATGTCCATCAGTGCTCTTCAAACAGACAGATTTCAGGCCTGCAATCCATTAAAAATGCTTCTCCAAACATGTTAGGAGCTGTAAATTAGACTGGAAAGAAGCTACCACAAAAATATTCAGATATTCATTGTGCATATGGCATCCCAGCCGTAGACCCTGTGAGTCTGACTTTGATGGCCAGAGAAGGCAGGAGAAAAGAAAGTCTTGGATTAAGCTGATACCAAGTGCCTGGAGGAGACTGGTTTTGTGGGGTCCCCTCCAAACCTATAAATTCCAAAAAGTCTGCCCCAAACTTCTTGGGTCTTATCATCTCTTATGAGCTTATCAGCTCCTATCATCTATGTATTAATTCAGATCATTTTTTTTCCTAATGCAGACATACAGTGCTCGTAGCATTTTTTTTACTCCTCTCCCCATTATGCCACTTTCAGTTGAGCTCATACACTTACAATAACCAATCCTCAGATGCCCCTGGCTTTTGTGATGTATTCAAATCTGAAAGCTATTTGCTCATTAACCCATTAAATTACCTGGGTTTTTTCTAAATGAAAGTTCAGCAGAGTGGAAAATGCTTATAGATCCCTTCCTTTACTGCAAGGTCCTAAGGAACCACGCAGGCCGCTACTATAAATAACTGTCAGAATCTTACGCATGCAGGTAACCAGAATGCATTGAGCGTTTAGACGTTTAGGTGTCTAAACCAGCAATACTCTGATTTATTTTCTTTCTACGTTCTTTGGGAGCATGTGGAGCATGAATCATTTCTTCCTGTGAAAAAGCTGGAAGAAAAATAAAAATGTGAAAATCAAGGGGATATTTTGAGATTAAGTAAACATGCGAATGTAATTGGATAACACTATTTTCCTCACTATCTTCCTCACTGTAATCAAAATGGAACAAAAAGAAAAAAAACCCGACACTTCTCACAATGTGTTGTGAAGTGCTATGTTAGAAGCACAAATGGAAAGAAGTTAACGGTTTTGTTTTAACATTGGAATAGGCTGAGATAGGGTAAGGACAAGGAAGCAGACATAGCACAGCTCTATTTTCCTCAAACTTCAAGATAGCTGTACATCTGTACAACAAATCGGACGATTCTGTGCAGGGAGGTTATAACAACTATCTCGGTACCTGAGAAATCCCGGGATGTGTCAACATAAAACATATCCCAGTGCTTATATACATATACTGCTTAAATTACATTGCATTATTACACCTTCTTTTGCATGCTCTTTTAGAGTTTATTTTAATAGCTTCTACAAGCACTTATTTGGGTAAACTGAGCCCAGTCCATGATTTACCAAGAAAGGGAATTAAGAAAAATTAAAAGGAAAAATGTCTCTTATTTAAAAATACAGCCAAAATATACCCTGCAGAGTGTGAGGAAGACATTGCTCCTTTGGAGATTTTCACTTTTCCTCATATTTTTGCTCAACTGTGAGAAGAAAGGTGATACCAAAATAGAAGATGAAATGTAAAATGATATTAAATGAAATCTTAATGTGATCCTAGGGATAAGGAAAATCGTAAAACAACTATGGTAACATTGTCATCTTCAAGAAGGTCTCATCTAGTTGTAGAGTACTCTGAGTTTTAGTCAGAAGGAGAGATAAAATGGGTGATTCATTTTGTCGATGTGATTTGGCAGTCTGCATGGTCCCAGAGGAGTCTCATCTAATGTGATTTTTTCATACAGTTTTTGAAAACATGTGATTTTAAAAATCCTTCAAAATACTGATACCTCAGGATGGGCGAGTAAACTTTATAAGCTAGAGTTGCAAATGTAATTAAAACTAGTATTTGTATTGTTTCGTCTTTTAAAGTCCAGTAGTTATGATGCAACCACTTAATTGTGCTTTTCTCATTCTATTCTCTGGAAATTCATTTTGCCCTATAAGTACCCTGTAGTTTTTACAGAGAAAGATGTTACAGCCACCAAGACGTTCACATGCAGGCCCTGAGCCTTCAGGCCATGAGCAATTGCAATTGCCATGAGCAACTGCAACTGACAGCCATTCTCCCACCTCTTGCTTTTTGCTGCTGCTTGTCACCATCTGGAACGTAGACCATAATCTCCTTTGGGCAAGGACCAGGTCCCCTTGCATGTTCTGCAAAGCCGCTGGGTTTGCTCACGGGTATGCCAAACCAATGCAGCAATAAATGCATTTCAGATGCACTGTGATGGTTTTCATTCTTCATCAGCACAATTTCCATAGATTGCATGAGTTGAGAAAATGATTAGATTCGCTGTTGGTGTTGAAAGTGAGGCTTTATAATAATGATTCCAACTTCTCTTTCGTTAAAGGCGGTGATGGCAAGTGACTTTGCAATCCCAAGGTTCCGGCATTTGGAGAAGCTCTTGCTTGTTCATGGCCACTGGTGTTATTCCCGACTCGCCAACATGGTGCTGTATTTCTTCTACAAAAATGCAGTAAGTGTTTGACTTGGCAGCTTTATGGCACCACATGTTTCCAGGGTTTATTTTGTGCTAAGTGAGCATTAGGTCAGCCTTCAAATGGTTTATAAATAAGCTGCAAAGAAATGTGCAGAGTTGAAAGACAGCTGGCTGCCATTTGCAGAAATACAGGACCCACTCCATAACAGCTACAGTGTGCTGCTGAATGTGCAAATTAGGTAACAGAAATAACAAGCACTGCTTAAGAAAAGTTTCTTTATTGAGCAGTTTTGCAGAATTTAGCTGGCTAGACACAGGAGTCTTTAATGCCACAGCCATCCAGCATTGGTCCAAAGTAGCAGTTGGATATGTTTTCTATTCCTGACCCTATCTCATAGTTGCTTATGAATCACTGTATAGATTCCCTAGTGACTTGAGATAATTTGAGTCCTCTCTGTGTCTCAGGTACAGAGACTGGGAAGGTTTTTTCTTGATTTATCTTACTCCCAACTAACCAAAAGAGTTCATTAGAAAGGAAGCACTCCGTGGTAAAGAACAGACTCCCTGGTGTATGAAACAGGAGTTAGTCGAGTACTGGGCACTGAGCCAGTAACAGCTCTACTCCTTTGCCCTAACAACGGCCCTTTGCATTGATCTTGGAGTACAAAGATGATTGATTGAAAACTGCCTAACAAGACAACCAACAATTCCATCAGCTGTATGGGAGTCACTGGCAGGCACACAGATCTGCTCGCTTGCAACACCTAGCAAGGCACATGAAGCATCAGGAAAAAGAGGTGGGCCAGAGCTCAAACCTCTGTTCCATGGAGCAATGTGTGAACTGCCAGTGGGAGACTGGATTTTGTCCTCAATATCAGAAAAAAGTAGCTCTCAATTTTCTAAAAGTTGCTTTCCAAATTTAATCTAAACCTCATTTTGTAATCAATGGCAACTTTTAAATGCCAGTTCCTTTTGGCCTGACTAATCCCTATCTGAAGGTAGTTATTTTATCAGGAGAAGACCATCATTTGCTCCAAATTTGTAACATTGTAGGAATACCTAAGGGAGCTAAAGATATAAAAAAGCATCGTTATGTTAACACAAGCGTGTTAAAATACTTTCTGAAGTCTGATAAGAAACTGCATGCAAGCAGCCTTCCAGACACAAAGGACAGAAGGGACTTGTACGGTCTGAAATGCTGCCTGAGTCTGAAACAGCAAGCAGATTTAAATAATGCTGCACTGAGTGGAGAGCCACCTGTTGAAGCACAACAGTGAAACATGTGCTGGTGTTCAAATGCCTGAGTTTTAAGGCTTGATCCCGGATGATGCTGAACGTCTGCACTCCCAGACAAACTGTATGTTTCCAGGATACTCTTTGGCTTGACAGTATCAAGTCTGAACTTCCAAGAAGTGTATGCAGAGCTTTCTTGCATTAAAATAAAATTTTTAAAAAAGTAATACACATAAGACATTCCAACAGTCAGCAGCCAGAGATGTTGTTTATACATCCACATTTTTGTTCAGCTCTTGTAAAATCTTCCATTTCCTTTGGTACAACTCCCTTTGATTACGAGTATTATTTCCTATGCCATTTTTAGTAAGACATTTTCAGAAGCTGCTGCCTCAAGGCTAGAATATAACTGAAGAATATCTCTTTGTGTTGGCTCTGTTTTGGCAGCCTTGAGAGCTTTTTGAGCAATACTTGTTGCTACTGACCGTAAAACTGTGGGGGGGGGTGTCCAGCTTATAGACATGAATATGTCTGACACAGTGCCTGCCCTTAAGGAAAGAATATTCAAAAATGAAAGATGTGAGCACCTGATCCTTTTGCAAGGAGACTATTCTGGATATTTCTCTGCAGAGAGTCAAGATAGCTACACTGCAAATCTTCTGCAAGTTTCCTCGAGTGTTTTTTTCCCCATTTGCTCATATTATGAGATTTTCCATTCTCCACTAGAACCTATCTAACTCAAAGTTTAAACTCCAAGTTGCTGCAAAAGCCATTTGGAAACTCAGATGACTTATCCAAGAAGATGTTTGGCTTGGTGGAGATAATAAAAATACAAGTAAAATATAAAGTAAAACATAGCATGACTGGAAATATCTGAGCTTAATGAAAAGAGATTTCAAGTAAACCAAATCCTACCTGCACAAGCATGCACTGCTTCTTCCCCTTTATACATTATCTCTGCAAGGCAGCACTGGACGTTTTTTGACGTATACTTAATTCACTGAGAAATTCTGTCTGGGGCCACATTCATAAAACAGTCTCATCTGTGGGGGGGAAAAAAGGACACTTTTTTTTATTTAAAATCTAGTTCAATTTTTATGTCAGTTTGTTTTGACTTTTTCGGGGGGCGGGGGGTAATGCACAGAAGCAAGAGGGAACATCATCTTTGAAATTCAATTAAACACTTGTTTAATCCAAAATAAAATTTCAGGGGGGAAAAATCTGATTTAAGCTTGGTTACTGAAATGTCATTTATTTGCCCAGCTTGCTTTGACAGCACTGCTGAGACCCATACTAGAAGTGGCAGGAAAATTTTCACCCGACTGTATTTTCATCAAACTACTCATTTTTGTCAGTGCCAAACTGTTTCCAAGACAGGTTAATTTTAGCAAGGCTCTAGGGAGGAAAATTTCTTAGGTCGAAGATTAGCTGGATTTTGTTTATTTCAAACGAGTGAAAAAAGTATCTAAAAAAGTATTTATTGCAATTCCATTTTGAGAAAAGACTCAGGAAGTTTTGTTGGGTTTTGTGTGTGGAAAGGAAATAAATTTCAAAATCTGTTAAATTTTGAAATGAAATTGCCATCTCTGAGCCAACTGTGTTGAAGAGGATAAGCTCTGGTAACTCAGTCTTGTTTTGGCTGGAGGAAGATATTTTACCTGAAATGTATTTACGGAAACATTTCTAGAAGCCACCCTTAAAAAAGCCCTACCATTTTAATAGGTTAGTTTATAGTATGGGCTGATAAACAGTGAGAGGTGTGTTGCTGCTGCTGTATAAGCCACTTCAATGTAGTATGCAAACATTGCCTCAACATATATATACAATATATCTAAATATATACATATATATCCCCATTTATATACAGCAGAACTGATTCTCTTATTCTGTGGCAATTCCCCTTCACAAGACAGGCTAACTCTCCTTATAACAGTTTTCACTGACTAAGCAGACCATAGGTTTTTTTTCCTCCTGTGTTTAAATTGCAACATTTACATTTTGACATACAGATAGAACAGATCTATATTTTCCTCTGTATATATAAAAATGATGAGTTAACATACTGCAGCTGGCTGAAAGCTTTTGAGGACAGAATACAAAAAGAAGAGGAAGTGAAAGGAGAGGTCACGTCATTTCCCTTCTTCATGGTTAAAATGGGGGAAACCCTCGAGGGACAGTTCCTGAAGTTTTTCTAGTTGCCTTCCGTTCAGTGTTAATCACTTCAGAAAGAAGAATAAAAATTGCTGTTGTAGGAGGACCAAACCTGGGAATTTATTTTCTTCCCTCGGAAGCTGCCCATCTTTTTCCGACCCTCAAATTGACCTTCACAGATGAGATTAGCACCTCTCCTGAGCCCTAAAAACCTCCGGATTCTCTATGCTGCAGAGACTGTAGAAGAAACAAGTTGCGTGGTTTGTCCCCTTTTGGGTGATTCCAACCCAACTACATGAATAATCCCACTGCAGCTGTGTACTCAACTGATTTCTTTATACAGCTGAAGAGTAAGGGAGACTGAGGAATCTTTACAGCACTAGTAATTTGCTGAATTTCAAAGCACAGGGTTAGAATACTTAAGACAACTTTGTTCATGTTGGTCTTGCAAAAAAAGCTCTGTAGACCAGAAACAAACATCTGGGACAAAACATCTCAAGCCAGCAGAGGATATTATCATGGAAATGCTTATTCTTCCAAATCAGATCAGTACTCATATACCTAAAGGTCAGTAATGGTTGGGAGAGCTTTTCACAGTTAATTAAGTTGCACCTCAGAGTTTCACTTGAACTGAAAGTTAATTTTGTGTGAAGCCATCCCTGACACCTGAGATCTGAGGTTCCAGCAACACAAAGATTTGCAGGTGTGCCAAATGTTTGTAGCTTAGCTAAATGGTCCAGCCATCAGGAATAGCAAGTTAAAGACTAGGTATCCTTAGAAGGGCTGCTCTCGGGTTTAGCGTTTTAGGTAAGTCCTTGCAGAACTGGAATCAGAATGCTTTGAGAACATAATGGGATGATGATGATGCTTATCTTGTCATATTAATAGCATTTCTCATTCTGTTTCAGATGTTTGTGGCCCTTCTCTTCTGGTACCAGTTCTACTGCGGCTTTTCTGGCTCATCAATGGTTGATCAGTGGTATCTCATCTTCTTTAATTTACTCTTCTCTTCTCTTCCACAACTGATTACCGGCGTGCTGGATAAGGACGTGCCAGCTGAACTGTTAATTGCTGTCCCTCAGCTTTATAAAAGTGGCCAGAATATGGAGGTAAAAACTTCTTGCTTTTTGTAATTTTTTTCCTAGATGTCTTTAGTTTCAGCTGAAAACCAACCCTGTTCCCAAAGGGTGGATGACTGATAAAAACAGTCTTAGGAAGTCACTATTATTATTTCATGATATTTCTCATCTGAGTCAAAGTATCTAAATGCCTTAAGTGCATTTAAAACAAACAAACAAGCAAACCAAAACAAAACAAAACAAAAACCCACCACAACAACCCAGCTATATTTTGAAATAGGAAACAGGAGAAAAGCTGGATGCTTTAAGTCAGCCTAAGCTGAACACTTCCCTCATGGTCTAGGCTCACAAATAACGACAAAAGTAAAGCAGATTATACCTTGTAGACTAGTGTGGACTTTCACAGAATAACCTCATAGTACTTAATCAAAACTTCAGGCCCCAGCCGGTTACAAACAGTCAGAAGAGAAAAATATCTCTAGGAGTAAGAAGGGAGGCCGATAGACTTAGACTCTGAGGGAAGTAGTCACCAGCAGATGATGGATTCAGCTGAAATGTCTGTTGAAAACACCTTGTCCCCATCTGCTTCAATTGTACAATGACAACAGAAGGAATTGCAGGAGGGATTCAAGCCAAACCATTTCTGGTAATTACAGCTACAGTGTACTGTAGGAAAATCTTTGTGCTTGGCAAAACTATCCATATTGAGACACTGCTTCCAAGGCAAAAGCCTTTCTTAAAAGTATCCGACATTGTGCCCTCTGAGAGGAGACAGTGAGTGTCTGTTGCCTATAATTGTACATCTGCATTTGGTACCCTACACATCCAGTGACATTGCTAGACACTGTCCTGGAAAGATGAAAGGAGAATTTTAGTGTAACTTACTTCTAGTGCTTTAGTCCAAATTCTGTCATTTTCACCCAGCTGTTGTTTTCCATTTTCTACATTTCTTCTGCTCCGGTGCATTGCAGTTCTTTAAAGATCTGTAACATGAATACCTTCCTTTCTTGCACATTGTTAAGGTGCTAGAAATCTGGTGACGGCTTAAGTTTGATGGCAAGTTGTGTCTGCCTGTCCTCAGCTGGCAAACTGAGGAGAGAAGTCTACCAGGATCACAGTACAAATATTTTTCATAGGCAAGCCCAAGGACCATTTTAAGTTTGATTGAAATCCAGTGAGCATTTTCTTTCAACAGTTACCTAAAAAAGGCAGTTTTAAAATTTGCCAAAAATCCTGCTTCTGGTAGGGTCTCTTTCAAAAAGATATCACCGATTCAAAGCCTATGGTATTATAGAGTAATTTAGGTTGGAAGGGACCTCTGGAGACCATCAGATCCAACCTCCTGCTCAAAACAGTTTCAAAGCTAGATAAGGTTGCTCAGGTCTTTATCTAGTCGAGTTTTGAATGCCTCCAAGAATGGAGATTCCGCACTCCCTCTGAGCAACCTATTCCAATGCTTACTTGCATGTTATTTCAGTAGGCCAGAGAACACCAGAATTGTTTCTAAGAATCTCTCAATTCTTATTTTTGGGCTGCAGTTACATTCTCCATAGAGGTAAAAATCCCTGATGAGCCCAATGGTTGCAGATGTAGCCGATATCCCAAAATTAAATAAATAAATACTGTGTCATTTACGAACTATTTCTCCTTATATCCAGGTCTTTTATATGACCATCCATACCCCTGCAACTGTGTATTTCGTTAAACCATCATGTTAGTTTAATATTGTTTCTTAGCGAGCAATTTAGTTCCCAGACGCACAGATATGTGTGTGTGTGTCTGTGTGTATACATGTTTATTTTTGTATTTATAACATAGTATATATTGCTGCATTGATTGCTAAAGATAATTGTTGTGGATCTTTGCTAACTATGTGTGCATTTTTTGTTTTCTGTCTTGTGAATAAATACTCTGTGCTTCTATTTAACCATCGGACTTGATGATCCTAAAAGTCTTTTCCCACCAAAACAATTCCATGATTCTATGATGTAAAGCACATTTACTCATGTGCTTAAAACTCAAAGAGCCCCTCCTGAAATCAGTGGTCAAACTGTAGTGCATAAAGTTGGGCACCTTTATAAATGTTAACTGGCCTGAATGTCAGATTCAAATTGCACCCTCTTCTGTGTCATCTATTTAGGGAATCTGTACACCTCCCAGAACAGAGCAATTTGCCAGTTGACTCTTTGTACCTCATTCCCGAGGGTATCTGATTGGCAAAGTTGTGATGTTATTGGCCCAAGCCTTTAAAAGTGCACATTGGAATATCCCCCTCAAAATACCTATGCCAGCAAACAGCATTTGTATTAGACTCTGATTTTAACTTTTTTTCTGCCACAGGAGTACCAGCCGCACATGTTTTGGATGAACATGATTGATGCTATGTATCAAAGCCTGGTTTGCTTTTTCATCCCCTATTTTGTAAGTGTTGGGCATAAGCCATTTTATTTCCAGCGTTTTGAAGAGAACTGGTAACGCAGCTTGGGCTAAGTTCTGTCTCCTTCTTTACAGACTTACTATGATTCGGAGGTGGATATCTTCTCCTGGGGAACTCCCATCATCACAATAGCTCTTTTTACCGTCATACTACATTTGGCTATAGAAACCAAAACTTGGGTAAGGTACCTGGAGCCTACATAGAAACTCACTGGCATATGCGTAGTTCTTTTCTTAGTGCCATTCTTCAAAAACAGAGGATCATCGTTTCATCCACTCAACACATTCTATTTTTAGCAAGCATTTTAAGCAAACATGAAAAAGGTTTTAAACTGTGATCTGCGAACAGCTTTGTAGTGTTGTATCTATAATAAGAATTTTTGAAAATACAAGGCTCTGGACTCTTTGCTGTGCATGGATGTGGTTCCAGAAATTAAGAACTATTCATTCAGTATCGCAGCAAATTACTCAGAATATCAAGAATCACTATTTTTTCATTGTTTTTTCTTCTAGACTTTTCTCCACTGGTCATCTTGCATCTTCAGTATCCTTTTATTTTTCTTTGTGGCTCTGGTTTACAATGCTTCCTGCCCCGTATGCCATCCTCCATCTAATCCTTACTGGACTATGGAAAGGCTGATGGGAGACCCCATGTTCTATTTCACTTGCATTATATCACCAGTCGTTGCATTACTGCCCAGGTATTGTATCTTATCTCATATCTTTTCTCATGTATGAAAGCACTTTAGGCATATGGCTGGGAGGGCAAGAAACATTTCTTTTTCCACTCCGTCTCTTTTAGCCCTACCAGCCAAGTCATTGTTTTTCAGCAGCTGATTATATGAAGTCAGGTTGTTTAACCTGTTCTGTGCTCCTGACCACAGGAACAGACCACAGCTCCTGGCTGTTGACCACAGGAGTGGGGTAATTGGAGACTTTCGGTCAAATATCCTGACCAAGCAAAGGTTTGATGCCCTGTGAGGTTTTCCATGATGCTTCAACACATCCTCCAATAACATGAACAGCACAGAAATTCTGATAGTATGCTGTGACTATACTTGCCTACTTCTGGATGTAGGAGGCCTGCCCCACAGGCTGATCCCCATTGCCTTTGATTCCTCATCAGGAAAGATGAAAGACTGTGTGTGATCACAAGGTGGACCACTGGCTAAAGGCGCAGATTTATTATACTGCTTGTTATTAATCAAAATATTAGCACAGCATTCAGAGCTTTTCATCTGCAAGCTTTCTTGTGTCAAACGTAAGGAAGGCACATAAAACTCTTTTATTTGTCTGTGTTGTACTTTTGTCTTGGATATTTTCTCCTCATAATATCTTGGGTACTTCCTTCATTCAGTTCTTTTCACGTGCACATTCTCCTCTTGCAGATTTCTGTACAGAACCCTTCAGGGAACACTATTCCCAACCCAGCTTCAGCTTGGACGCCAGTTGAGTAAACTGTCCCCAGAGATTCGCACCCAGCTTCTGACCAAGTTGAATGTAAAGGAAACAATGCGTCAGACACAACCCTTTGCAGACAGCTTCTCACCAAGCCTTGGCTCAAATGCTAATGACTGTTATAAGGCTTACAACCAAAGCACGCCTTTGCCAACATCTCCTCAAACAAGTGAGTCACTTTTCCAAGAGCACACAAAGGCAGAACATGCAACAGATCAGACTGTGGCTGCCTCTCCTCAGGGTGCCCTGTTGTATGGGGAGAACAAACTCCCCTCACCAGCAAGTAGTCTGGAAGGGTCCATGGGATTTCATGAAGTTCAACACAGTACTTCAGAGATGGAGTTGTTGCCTGTGGGAGCAACATTCCCATGGAGCTCGGCAGTCGACGAAGCAGACTTCAGTTTGTTGAAGTGGATCACGTCAACTCCGTTGTTCAGTCACATTGGGACTGCTTTACAGGTGTCATCAAGCAGTTTACAAACTGAAACACAGGACGGTATGTGTGTGCTTGGCTCTTCTTTGCATGTGGACTTCAAAGGCTTAAAAGAACAGAGCTCAAATAACTTGCAGGACAAAATGAAAGGGACCCCACCTGATCATTGTAAAAGTGAAAATTCCGAGACCACCTTTTTATGACATGGGCCTTAAATGTATTTATATATTTTCTATTTGCACACATTTATAGTGAGATTACTCTATTTGTTTCCAAAGATGAAACAGAAAATCAAAGGTACAGAGTGATTATTTAAGAATGTTTAAATACAATATATTGAAATAAGAGCTTTAAATATAAAAAGAAACACTTGAAAGTTCCATTTATATTGTTTTATTTTTTCATCTCATTTTGTAAGGAAATGCCGTCTCTTTATTTTTCAGATGCTTCTCTTTTATTCTGACACATACTGTAAAAGCAAAGGACCTATCTACCATATTCAAAAGAATTAGATACAGCAACAATTATTGATATCATTATAGGCCATTCAGTAATCAAGGAGGAAAAAACCATGCTAATAAGCACTGTATTCCATCCATCATCTGCTTGCCAGGGTATTTTGTCACTGGAGCAAACCATTAGGCAAGACTATCGAATTATTATACACCTCTCTGTAAATGTTAACAGTATCTTACCACCGCATTAATAATACCGGTATTTTATAAGTGACACCGTATTTTGATATTGCAGCCATAGCATTTTATGTGTCATGATAAAACAATAAATAAATGACCATCCATATTGCAAAGTGACTTCCCAGTCTGCCATTAATAGCAATTCAGCCCTTCCCATGGAGTAGCTAACCTTTGGCTGGTCATCGCCTTATATTGGGCTACTCAGCTTCTAAAGAAAAGCTGCTGCTTGTTCATGAGGAATGATTTGGCGGCAAAGAGCTGGTGCATTGCGTCCGCTCTAGAGTTTGTCTGGGGAGTGTCTCTGATCTCTGTGCTGGTTTAGCTGAAGACGTCAGTCCCGCTAGGTAGCGGAGGTGGAGTTTTGCTAGGCACCTTCAGCTTTGTTTCAGCCAGGTTCAATCAAGTCTGTGGTGATCAGGAAGGGGCACGGCCAGCTGCGAGGGTGCAGTGCTGTGCAGAGGTACCCGAGCCTGGTCTATGACAGGCCAGCTCCAGTCCTGAGAGCGGGGAGCTGGGCTGCTTTCTGAGGTTATGCCTGAGCCGACCTTGTCGGGTTGTACGTCACAAATTGCCACTGGTGCATGGGCGTGCGGCTGGTGCATGGGCATGTGGCTGCGCTCTGCCAGCCTGATGCATCCCCGAAGGGGGCGGGGGTAGCCTTGGAGGGCTGCTTGGTTCTTTCATATCTCGTCACCATGTCCGTGTATGAACTAACTGCTGCCACTTCTTCGTTTCCTCATCACGGGGTTTCGGATGGCCTTTGCCATCAGTTGTGCACGGCCAGAACTTACTAGTGCCGTGCTTTGTGCAGGTGATCTGGCTCCCGTGTGGATTGCCTCAACCCACAGTGCCTGCCTCGTGCCACTTGCTGATCTACTCGGGATCTTTTTTTCCGAAGATTTATACACTGGTCTCTTCCCCAAAGGCAGAATTGGCAATAGGAAACTGTAAAATGCCAATCAAAGGAGGAGATGTAAGCAATCTCAGTAAGAGCTGTCAGCCTGTAAATATGTTACCCTCATGAAACATGACACAGCCACATGTAGCTTAAACTATGTTTTGGGATTAGAATTGACTTGGGACACGGCAGAGAAGCTAAGGGGCTCACAGGATTTTCAGTCTCCTGTGAACAGCTTTAAGCATGTGATTAATTACAAAAAAATGTACCTGAAACACAGCTGCTTCTTTTTAGCCTCTAGTTAACAGGAAAAATGGGTTTATGTATGTAGATCTTAGCAGAGAAAAGTACACCTATTGACTCATTTGTTACCGGCTGACAACGTTAAGCCATTTTTCTGTTTTTTATTATTACACCAGAAGTGGGGCAGTGAGAGTGGGCACTGGGTTCCCATGAAGGTAGGTGTACGCCAGCGCTGCCGGTGCCCACGCGAGCTGGGAGCTGCTGGGGTGTGCATCCTGGCCACACACCTCTTAATGCATGGTAGAGCCCTGCACCCTCAGAGCATTTGTTTGTCAGGGGAGCCTGCAGGACTCAGCACCGGTGGAGAAACCTCCTTTGCATGCGTCTCTTGTTGAGTGAGACAGTTCCTATTTTAGACATCTCCACTTGCTCCTCTGGCCTCCTCAGTATTGATAGTAATGCTGTAAGATGACTTAGCAGGTAATTTTTTGCGAGGTTAGCTGGCTGTATTTAACCCAAACTGTGCAGTGATTGCCATTATAAATAACTCACCTGTGTGGAGCTGCAGTGTCTTTTAATGTCAGAGGGGAAATCAAATGACACTTTGAAATGTGTAAGTATTGCCATCTGGTTAGCAAAGTGCTTCTGCTTGTAAAACAGGGTCTCATAGTAGGGCACAGGATCAGACACCCGGCAGGCAGAGTTCATAGGTTTGCAAGACTTTAAAGTCGGTCTGAGAGTGTGGTGGGGTCGGAGCAGCAGCTTGCCATGGCTGCTACGTGTGTGTGCCCTCTCTCCCTTACCGCAGCAGCCCCGGCAGGACAGTGAGGGTCTGCTGAGCTAATTGACTCATCCACATATTTCCGCAGCGTGTTTGGGGTCCTGCAGGCCTTCGGGGGACTTGCCTGGTGCTGGCAGCATAAAGGGCTGAGGCATCGCTGGGCTTTGGCTCAGAGCCGTATTTGATGATATTCTCATCAAAAAGAACGTGAATTCCTCACTAGCCGTGCCTTGGCGATGCAGGGTTTGGTTTAGCTGCTGTGTTTCAAAGGCTGTTTGTGTCGGTAAGGGATGAAAGGGTTCCTCTGGGACTGAGAGATGCTCACGCGCTGCCAGATAAGCAGCGTTAAGTTGCCACTGTGTGTGTGAGAGAGTGAGAGTGTGAGAGTATCTGTGTCATCTATTTAGGGAATCTGTACATCTAGATCCTCAGCTGCTACAACCATTGTAGCCCCTGCAATTTCTGCAAGCTGACTTACCCCAGCTGGGAATCAGGCCTCAACAGCAGTTGTATTTTGTTGCAAAAAAAAAAAAAAAAAATCCTTAGCAATACTATTTTTAAATGCATAATGTGTGAACGCTGCCTTCGTACTAAAAGCTAAAATATCTTTTCCTGGCAGCAATCCTGCAAACATGTATGAGTTTAATCTTAAATAAAGGAAATAATCCTGCTGCCCTTACCGGTGCATGACCTCAGCAGGATTGCTGGGGTGCTTGCAGACAGAGAGGAAGATGTGCCATGCTGAGGCCTCCGTGTGCCCAGACTACGCGGCGAGATACCGAGGGGAACGGAATCAGGGCAGTAGGATGTCAGTAAGCAAGAGGTCTCCATTTTCCTTTGGGAAATAAATTGTAAAATAATATAAATAAAAATTAATTTAAACCACAGTTTGTAGGGAAAAAAAAAACCCAACAGATTTTTACATTTGGAAAGAAAATATTAAGCAAACTAATTCTTTTAAGTCAGAAGTTCTATCTGCAGCTGCCAGAAGACAAACACATCAAAGCACGTTACTTGCCGGGCTTTAGCGCTTGTCAACATTTCAGAGCTGCTGTTAATATTTGAAACATTTTAACTAAACAAATACTACTGGCTTTTTGAATACATTGATTTTTATAAAATAGAAACAAACTCGTAAACTTATGCCTGTCGGTGCAGTTGAGCAGTTGTCGTACCAGGCAAAACAAAGCTTTAAATGGATGCGGCCAATCCTCAAAAAGCATGCGGCTCTTTAGTAAAAGATTCCACGAGGCAATTAAAACAATACCCGGGTTCTGTCTATTACCAACAACACACACACACACCCCCCGTACGCTGTTTCAAATATTTGCACTGAACTCTGCAAGCACTTCTACATCTACTCGCCGTTGCCAGCTGAAGCAGTCTGGCTGAAATTAATGACCGAGAAGAAGAGGGTTGTGAATTAAGCATCACAGCATTCCACATTTCTTACTCTTATTTATGTGAACTAACTTCTCAGTGATTTATCCATTTTATAAATTTCTCTTTAATGTGTAAAGGTCTTCGAGAAACAGCCAGACCTCTTCTATCAGGTTGGCACTCTAATCTCAGAAATTGTGTCTTCCACCTATGCCAGTGCACTGGAACCGGGCATATAAATGTCAAAACAGGAACAAAACAACACTGGTATTTTTTCCAAGATCCTCCAGCTATACATCACTGCTCTCTGTGCCCAGACACTCATGCACCTGTTTGCCATCCTCCTGCACCAGCTTGTGGAACCAGGGTCCCTCCCCTGATGGCCATTAAATGATCTTCTATGCTTTTCCAAAGCTGATGGCAGTGCTGACTTCTTCACTGTGGCCAAATCCAGCGGCACCCTGTATTGATTTCAGTGCTTTGTTGATGGGGAGAGCTCATCCTCAGAATCCTCAGAACCTTCCAGATTATTCAACCATAGTCTGCTGGCAGCATTCCTGGCAGCAATCCTGCAGCAATCCTGCAAACATGTATGAGTTTAATCTTAAATAAAGGAAATAATCCTGCTGCCCTTAACGGTGCATGACCTCAGCAATGACTTTCCCATCTACCCTGCACTGAACCTCGACTTGCCATTTATTCACACCCGATTCTGCTTAGGGCGGCAGTCCGTGCTTGCTCCTGTTCTGTCTCCTGCAGCTCTACCCACTTAATTAATGAGTGCCACTTTGTTACGTCTTGGTCCAGCTTTCTAGTGCCATACTTACATTTGGCTCCACTCCAGGCTTACGCATCCCAAATCTTGTAGGCTGATCACCTGATCCACATACAGTAGGTATGGAGGATTTGGGGAGGTTTATCCATTAAAGGATAAACTAGAGCTACACCATGAGTTAATTTGGCTTGCTGTTGCAGCCAAGCGCGGATAACAGGATTGGATGCCCGGCTGGCATCGAGCAACGCAGTTGTATTGACTCATGGAGGGCAGGTTGGCGTTTGCTTTGCAAACAGGAACGTTATGGCTGTGCCCTGGTCAGGAGCCCTCCCTAGCCAGCACCTGGGACCAGGGCAGGTCCCAGTACCAGTCCCAGGGATCCTCTCTGTGTCAAAAAACAGGACAGGAGCCAGAACAGGGGGGACCTCAATGTCTTCCCATGCACGCTGGGCAAGAGCAGCCCTCCACTGCTCACTAGACTGAGACCACACATTTGTTTGCAATGTCCAGGACAACTTTGGGCTAGTTGTTAGTGACCTGGAAAAGAAGCAGCAGAGAACATGGCAGGGAAACCCTTCTTGCTCCCTCAGGAATCTCCTATGCCATTGCATAAATGCCTCCATTTTTCCTCCCATGCTTTGCAGTATGAATCCTGGCCATTGGAAAGCCCCTGGGATGGATGCTCTTCTGGCTGTTGAAGATGCTGTGGGGAGACTCTTTTCAGACTCTTTTCAGTGGTGCTCAGTGACAGGACAAGGGGCAATGGGCACAAACTGGAATAGAGGAAGTTCCATCTCAATATGGGGAAAAACTTCTTCACTGTGAGGGTGACCGAGCCCTTGAACAGGCTGCCCAGAGAGGCTGTGGAGTCTCCTTCTCTGGAGATATTCAAAACCTGCCTGGACGTGATCCTGTGCAACCTGCTCTAGGCGATCCTGCTTTAGCAGGGGGGTTGGACTAGATAGTCTCCAGAGGTCCTTTCCAACCCCTACCAATCTGTGATGCTGTGAGATCGCTGCTGCCATCAGAAGCAACCCCTTGAAGCAGCTGTGCCCAGGGCTGCTGCACTGGGGGGTGATGGGCACCTCTGCTGTTAGCAATAGCTCCATCAGTCACCACGTGTGCCGCTTGCTGAGGCTCCTTCATGCTGAAGAAGATGCTGCATGGTCACAGCCCATGTATCTTCACTTAAAAAAAAAACACAAAACCAACAGCAAAATGCTTTTGCCTTGACTTAAGAGGTTCATAATAGGGAAAGATTCACAAATGCCTCTAGTTCTGGACACCCAGATTGAGACGAGTGTTTTCCAGCTGTCCTGGGCTGTGAAATCCTGTAGTGCATCACACATTCTGAGGCACCTCTTGTGCTTTATGTGCTTCAAGATTTCCTGGGGTTTCCTGGGGGTTGGCCACCCCCATGTTCCAAAATCTAGAATTAGAAGCCACTGTTGAAAATTATAACTGTGCCAAAAGGACTGTGTTTTATCTACATGGGAAAAAAAGCAGTTAAAAGAAAGGACTAACTTTTAAGGAAGGTTTTTCTATATAGCTGCATGAGAAATTAGCACTAGTTTGAGCAGCAGCTTCCACATGGTTTGAAGTATGGCTGTTTGCTCTGTGCAATAATGTCTCCCTTGATACATGAAGTGCAGCACTACGTAAATCCTTCCAAGATGAGGTTTAGCATATCCTAGCCAGGGCGGGCAAAGACAGCCAGGTCCTGCAGCCAGCTCTGCTGCTGGAAGGACTTTAGCTAGGTCAGCCATCAAAGTCCTGTTTCATCAGCTTGTCTTGCATAATGCCCGCCTGTGATGCAGCCTCGTGAGAGGTCTGACTAAACAAGAACCTTGTTAAAAGCAGATTAAAGACCGATGTGGTCACTGGTTTTGCTGCAGCACATACAGTGCATGCATGGAAATAGTCTCTTAGTGAACACAAAACGCTTGAAAGAGCCTTTTGAGAGACTGGGAGAAGTGTCGATGAAGATCTGGCCTCAGTGAATAGAAGCTGCTCGGCCCAGGTGGAGTGCCTGGTTCCCTCCGCAGGGAGATGGCCCCGGGGCTTCAGCTCCTGGTTGTCACCTGGGCGGTTTCCCCAGGCCAGCCGGGCAGGGTGCAGTTTCCAGAGGTGATGCTCTCTCAGACCCGGAGCCAAGGGGCCTCTCACTCCAGCCCCACAACCTTTCGGGTGCTAACACCCAACACAGCACTGCTGTAGCTAAGGTTAGAAGTTCTGGCCCGAAATTCCCAGTGGTGCATTGCTTGTGCTTGTTCATCACATTTTCCAAAAGCTGCAGGTTTTAAAGTCTCCAGTTTATCCCGAATGGCCCATTCCATGTGCATGAAGGCACCAAACCATCCCCGCAGTCGGGCGTGTGGGGATGTTGTTCCCGTCTTTCTTCCCTTCCCCACTTTCCCACCCAAAACATGGAGGCCACAAAGAGCCACATGGACCTCCAGAAACCCATGCCATGACGGACATACTGCTCACCATTTACATGCCTGGCCTCCAGGGCCCTGTGGTTGATGAACACACGGAGACACGTCTGGTTTACGTAGTGTCCCTTCACATCCTGCACCCCTGCCCGCTGAAGGGGGACCAGCAACAGCTGACGCAGCTCTTGTCCTATTCTCTATGTGCAAAGGCTCCAAAACTTGGGAGCAAGAAGGGGGATGTTGAGCTTTTCAGTGTAAAAAACAGGAAAAAAAATCAAAGCTCTTTTTTATTTTTTAATCAAACTGCTGATGAAAATGTGGGGGTTATATTTACTAAAAACCTACATTTCTGACACACTCTTTCAATCAGCCGTGTGTACTGTTAGAGCTGCGTGAACCAATTTTATCCCGAGTGGGCTGGGTGTTTGCAGTTTGTAGCATCCCTGTCACTTTGCAGACACAATTAACTTCATAGCTGGTTTGTTTTGCTAAACCCCCAAGAACTCAATAAAACTGTTATAGCTGAAAGAGATCCAATCTTCAGCTCCACGTAAGATGATGGAAATAGAAAGTTTGGGTTGGTATCATTTGGAAACCAAGGGCAAACGATGACACCATGGGAGGCGTTGCAGGCAAAGTCCCAGTCTCTCCCCTGGGTGCCCGTGGAAATGATCATGATCAATGAAGGTACCGAGAGCTGCAGTTCATCTGAGGTTGTCTGATTTTTGAGGCTTAAAAGTGAATTAATTCATTTATATCCGATCATATTAGTGGTGTGTGCAACCATCAAATCCAGGCGGCAGCATCCTCTGCCTGTTGAGTGTTTCTTTAAGTGGCAGCCCAAGGTCCACAGTGCAAGAAAGCCGGGCCCTTGGATTATTCAACATTAAAGAAAAAAAGAGAGAAACACTGGCTTTTCTAAAGCAATACCTGGCGTGGTTTTGTGTGTTCAGCTTGCTGCCGCCGTAGCCCACCAGTGACCGCCCCCTCGCCAGATGGCTCCCGCTGGGCCAGGACTGAAGTCCAGAGGTGTTTCCTACCACGGGGCTTTGGGGACACATCAAATACAGAGAGGTATCAGTGGACACCTCTGCTCCACAGGAAAGGGGTGATGGGGGTTCCCAGCCCTCTCCCAGCCTCTGGCAAATCTGCACCTTCCCCACAGCTCAGGGCACCCCCGGCCCCTGTGCAGCCCCCTCCGGGGGCGGCAGTGCAAGTGGAGGAAAAGCATTTCTGCACGTATTTCCAAACAAGCACCCATGGACCCTCCTCTGCCCCCCAGCCCCCTGCTCCCCACTCAGTCTGATATAACCATTCCCTGGGATCTCACTCCAAGTTGTACTTGTCTGCATAGAAATACCACAGTTTCATCTCACGTACTGCAGGCAGGGTTCGTTCTTTGTCCCAGAGGCCATTATAAAAATAAAATCTAAAATATCACACTTTTGTAAGCAGGAAGGTGGCTGACAAGGCACAGCTCTGGGACGCGAGTCCTCCTAAGGCTGTGTGCTCCAAGAGATGCTTTACAACATAAATAATTTTACAGACGTAGGTGCACCACCAGTATTTTCCATTCCCTGGCACCACAGGGTGGAGGGAAATGCTGCTTTAAAAAAAAAAAAAAAAAAGAAAAATTAAAATTCAGCCTGTCCCTTTCCCTCCTCCACTTCTGCTCTCTGAGCGTGGGGTTTCTCCTGCCGGGGATAACTATTCAGGTCCTTGTCCCCGTCCATCCTCAGGGACGGGCCCGTGGTCGGCACCTCCAGCGCAGCCCAGAGGTCACCGCCTCCGGCCGGGCAAGCCCAGGAGCAGCTCTGCTCCAGGAGCCGTCGGAGTCCAGCAGCTGGGTTTTGAAGAGGAGAAAGCTTTTATTTTTCAAAGTGAGCAGAAGGAAGCATGCAGACTTCTTCAGGTTTAAATAACAGGCTCTTGAACATTTCTTAGAGGTAATTTAGTGCTGTCTGAAGAGAGAAGCAATTTACATTTTCTGTTGTTTGTTGGGAACAGGAAAAAAAAAAAGAAATATAAGTGGCTATATTACCGCAGTGTGGGCTTTTTTTTTTTTTTAAATCAGCTGCTTGAAGTCCAACAAAGCCTTTGTATCCCTCTGTTTTCCCAGCTTAAAGAAGCTTGTTGCTTTTTAACTCTGCAAGCCTTTGTCTGTCTGTTGCCTCATGTCTCACTCCAAAGAAACAGCCGGGGTGTGGGGCCAAATGGGAGAGAAGAAAAAAAGGAGGGGAAAATAGGAAATTCCTTTAAATGCCTTTCACCAGCCCTCAGCCCACTGGTGGCATTGAGATGCTGGATGTTGGCATTGAAGCTACCTTCCTCTTCATAATCACTTGGCTGTGCTCTGACGTCTGTATGTCTTCATATACACGCTTCGACTAGACAAGCCCGAAGTCCTCAGCCGCTCCTCAGGGGACATTCCTTCCAGCCCTTTCACCAGCTCTGTTGCCCTCCTCTGGATGCATTCAAGGACCTTTAACATCCTCCCTAAATGGTGGGGCCCAGAACCGCACACAGTACTCCAGGTGAGGTCACGCCAAGGCTGAGTACAGTGGGGTAATCACCTCTTTTTGGGGCTGGTTGTGCTGTGTTTGATGCACCCCAGGACGCAGTTTGCCCTCTGGGCTGCCAGGGCACACTGTCTGAAAACAACAACCAGTTTTTAAACCTGTAACAAGGTGCCTTGAGATGAAAGCTCAGCTTCAACGATCTCCAAGTTGGAGAACCACATTTTACTCCTTGCAAAACTGAAAAAGAAAGTGTGAATGAAAATCTGGAATATTTTCAATTATATTTGCTTCAGATTTATGTGAGGCTTGTCCTTAAGTAACCTATTTGAGACAGGTTTATGAAGACATTTTAAAAGGTCACGATATTTTTAAACCACTATTAATCTGGAAAAATACCCCTACCACATCGAAAATTATTTTTCATGCCTCCCAAAAAAGTGCACGCACTGCTGCCTAACCCTACACCTAACTATTACTTTTTCCCCCCAGTTTTCAAGGCGGTGGGTTTCTGGGAGAGCTGTCCCCACCCCGAAGGCACCGAGGGTCCCCGGGGTCCCCGCAGGGCACACGAGTGGCACCTGGGCACGACGGGTGTTCGTGAGTCCGTGACGAACCTCCAGAACAAACCATCGAACAAAGGCAAAGTTGTCCGCTCCCTCCCTCCGGTGATTAACAGTTTCCCACGCAGGGCTGGTCTTTTCCAGACCTTTTCCCAGGCAGTGCAGGGTAAGCAGCCAGGCTTTACACCCCACAAAGAAGCAACACACAAGCCAGCAGAGAAAGACTAATAGTGGTGGGGATTAATTTTGTTTCTAGTGTTAAAAAAATCAAAATGATGCCACAATGCTGCTTAGTTTTAGTAAGGCGTTCTCTTTCTTTTCCTCTCCTTGATAACACGTGTGGCTCCATAAATGTTGGAGCCCCGGGCTCACCGGGCTGCTGGCAGGGACAGGAGGTCACCCGTGCGGAGGCAGCTGCCGGCTTCCCCGTGCAAATTCCCGGTGTGCGGATAAAAGCCCGACGCACGCACGGAGGAGCTGGGCATGCCCGTGTCTGAGTCTGCTCGGTGCACAGCCATCAGGTTTATTCCCTCGTGGGAAAACCCAGGGGATTTGCAGGCAGGCCTCCAAGATGAATGTGATAATGTCCGAGGCGTATTTCTCATCTCACTCAGAAGGGCAGAGCAACTTGACATCTCATTTTGGCACCAAGTACGGCTATATCTTATATTCACAGGCTGGAGCAAATTGCCTCAAGGGCCATGTAAGAATTACAGAGTGAATTGATCATCTATCAGACTACCAGGACAGAGACTCCTTGCTTGTTTCTGCCACTGGCCTGGGAGGAAAACCAGCCAACAGTTCTTGTTCAAGCCCTGAAATGAAGCCCAGTGGGTGCAGAGCGGCTCTCCCAACACATCCTACCCCATCACCAAAAAGACCACCTCTGCAGCCAGAAGTTTCACCCCCGGGGTGCGCCAGCACCATCTTGTTTCTCCCACATGTGCTTGCTCTGAGAAGGTGATGAGATTGGTATTAAAGCAGATCTTGGACCTGCCACTCGCCATCATCTTGGTATTCAGCACAAATAAAAAAAAGAAAGACTGGATTAAGCACACGGACTGAGACTACCCAAAAATTGAAGCTTTTATGCTCAACATCCACCCTCTGCATCTCTGGAGACACTCACCCCACCTCTTTTTACACCTCTGTTTTCACCTTGTTTCCACAATTATCAGTCTCTTTCCACCAGCCTGAGAAGGGCTGTTGCTTAAACACCACTAAGGCTACAGATAGCTGGGAAAAGCTCAGTCCTTCGTTTTCCTGACATTCCACAGGCTGCCTTCACTTGGGGGCACGCCACAAGTTTCTTCCACAATTGCTGTGGTTTAGCTGCAGCCAGTAACAAGTACCAGGCAGCCGCTCACCCCTTCCCCCAAAGGGATGGGGGGAGAAGAAGGGAAAAAAAAACAACTCATGGGTTGAGTTAAAGACCACTTAATAGGATAACAAAAGAAGAGAATAATAATAACAACAGTAATAACAACAATAACAATAACACAAGTGAATGCACAAATGCAATTGCTCACCACATGCAAAAATAAAATAAAACAATCTGATGCCCAGCCTGTTTCCAAGCAGTGATCCCACCTCCCGGGAGCTTCCCCAGTTCTATCCAGAGCATGAGATTATGTGGTATGGAATATCCATTTGGCACAGCTGTCCTGGCTGTGCTCTCCCAGCTCCTTGCGCACCTGGCAGGATGTGAGAAGCTGAAAAGTCCTTGACTGCTAAACGACTAAACACATCAGCGTGTTATCAACATTATTCTCAAACTGAATCCAAATCACAGCACTATACTGGCTACTGGAAAGAAAAATTAACTCTATCTCAGCTGAAACCAGGACAACTCATAAAAAGTTTTATTACTTTTGTTGTTAAACTACCAGCACTTTAACTTGCTTCTCCTCAAGTGCATTGATTAATTCAGGAATGCAGCCTGTTTGACTAGGAACAAGTCAGATTTCTTTGTCATTTATTCATTTACTCAGTAAAAGACCACCAAGTTTTTAAAGTATTTGTTTCCCTAAAAAAATATCAAAAAAGCAATTAAAATCAAGCACTTTCACTTTCCCATAATTTGACTGGTGTCAGCTGTATTGATTGAGGAAGGCTCTAGCTGATTTCTGTGTTGTTGTTGTTGTTGTTGTTGTTGTTGTTGTTGTTGTTGTTATTTTCTACCTGAGGTACTTCTAGAGTTACCAACCATAAACCACCCAGGATGTAGATCAAGAACCCAGAATATGGCTGTGCATGACCGCAAGGCAGCCTACCCCGAATATTGCTTTTAAGCCTGGCCAGTCCCTTCTTTTTTCCCTTTTTTATTTTGCTTTGGGTCTGTTCTCAGTCTCAGTATTGAAGGAAAACCTCTGCCTGAGGAGTGGGTCCTTCCTTGTGCTCTCAAAAAATTAGGGCCCTGTTTTATTCTCTCCTCTGACGGTAGGAAGCTGTAGTCCAAGTCTTGCTCCACAGGGAAACCCCTGTCCCTCTGGGCAGCACTCTGCATCTCTGGGAAAATATTTGCTAATATTTGGTATGGATTTTGCATTCTCTCACCAGAGCTGCCGTTACTCACATCATCCCCGTCACCGTCACTATTTGGTGATGCCCTGGCAGCATGACAAAGGCCAGCATCACCTGATGCCAAGTAGATGGCAAAGAGGTATTTTGCTATCAGTAATTTTGACAAGAAGGGTTTCTCAGAGTATGGCCACCTGTGGCAGGTGGATCATCCAAGTAGCAACTGATAAAGGATTTAGGATGCTTGAGCTGAAGCGCTGCCGCTCCTGATTTCTGGGTTTGTCCTATTTCCTCCAGCCACTGCCAGAGGAGGGTTCTTTGTGCCACGAAAAATCCTGTAATTAGCTCAAATTCTTCCTGGAAGCTCTGAAAGCACTGCCTTGGGTATTTTCATCACAACTACATCATGCAGCCAGGGAAATCTGTGGGAAACACCACTTTTTACTTTTCTTTTCTTTTCTTTTCTTTTTTTTTCCCTTTTTTTTTTTTTTTCTTTTTTCTTTTTTTTCACAGTATCCTGGTGACACAATAGAAACAGGAATTCCCCTTGCGGGGAGGGTGGGATGCCAGGATGGGCTGAGAAGTGCTCCCATCCTGTGGGCAGCCAGACGCAGCTCCAGGGCTGCCAGAGGGGACAGAGCCCCTGGCGTTTGCCCCCTGCAAAGCCACTGTGGGCCATCAGAGCAGAGGAGCTGCACAGCCTTGGAGAAACCTCACCAAAAACATCTCATTCCTGTGGAAAGCGCAGGGTCTGCACCCACCCTGGGAAGGTGCAGGGTGAGAGACAGTGGGTGTCCCATGTCTGGACTGAGAAACCTCTTTCCTCACCTTCTCCTGAACCTGAAGTGCCTCAAAAAACCATCTCCACCAGCTGAGCATCACGTGTGTTGCTTTTTTTTCCCATGCAACTAGCAGCCTGAGATGCAGCAGGACTTTGGGGAGCCTGGAAGGGCAGGGAATGCACCAGGTTGTCCCAGTGAAAAAGCACAGCCTGTGTTAGAAAACCTGAGAGCACATCTGCTCTGCACCCGAGGGGAAGTCCTGCAGTGACCCAGCAAAGTGCAGGGGCCTGGACCCGTGCCTGCTTGTACCACCATGAACTTGCCACAAAGGCCTGGGGGTCAGCAGAGATCTGGGATCTCATTTTTCTGTGCTTTTTGAAGATGGAGAACTACTTGGCTTGGATGAAGATAAGGCCAGCAGTGGGGAACCTGCTGGTCCCTGGTCTTCAGCTAAGTTAGTCCTGACCCAGAGGCTTAGGTCATGCCTTGGCAAAGAGCCAGCTGCTGAGGAGACCGGTGATGGTACTGGAAATTTTTCCATATACTTGTCCGGAAACTGTACACAGTCATTTCCCTCTTCACCTCCCTACACTCCACACCCTCCCAGCCTCACCCTGGGAAAAGACCTCCACCAGCAGGGCTTTAGTCAATTTTCTTTCCTGAATCATAGAATCATAGAATTACAGAATAGTTTGGATTGGAAGGGACCTTTAAAGGCCACCTGGTCCAACATCCCTGCAGTGAGCAGGGGCATCTTCAACTACCTCTGGTTGCTCCGAGACCCATCCTACCTGACCTTGAATGTTTACAGGGATGGGGCATCTACCACCTCTCTGGGCAACGTGCTCCGGTGTCTCACCACCCTAATCGTAAAAAAACTCTTCCTAATATCTCGTCTGAATTTACCCTCTTATAGTTTAAAACCATTACCCCTTGTCCTATTGCTACAGGCCCTACTAAAAAGCCTGTCCCCATCTTTCTTACAAGCCCCCCTCAAGTACTGGAAGGCTGCTATAAGGTTTCCCCGGAGCCTTCTCTTCTCCATGCTGAACAACCCCAAGTCTCTCAGCCTTTATTTAAGGTATTTTCTTTTTGCATCCAGACTTAATTTGTCTTCATGTAGCTATAAAGATTACTGGGGGGATTAAGTACATCTAGAGACAGCTATCAGATACATCTTTGGTATCAATATGGACTGTGAGAAGTTTTACGCTCTGCCTTTTGAAAAAGTCTAGTGGAAAGCGCAGTGAGGAGAAAGAGGAAAATTAACCCTGTCTGCTGCTTACAGTATTTCTGAAGCCTTCCAAGGGATTTGGCTTCCCTGCAGCATCCACCCAGCTGCAGCCTGTGCCCACCGCTCTCCAGCAAGAGCGGGGACCCTGCTGTCCCCAGGCAGCATTGGGAATCACTCGGCGTGCCATCGGAGCCGGTCTGGGAATCGCTGTCTTTTTGCTGGCGAAAGGTGGGAAAATGGAGCTGCTCTTCCTGACAGCGGGGGTTTTTAAAACCCTGAAACATTGCCCCAGCAATGTTTCAGCAGCCGTGCCTGAATGCGGGGGGTGAAGCTTCTCCCCTACCGCGCTGTGCGAATGCGGCCGTCTCTGCTCAGCCCATGGCAGAAGTGCAGGATGAGGCCAGAGGCCGTACGCCCCGCAGAAAACCTGCAGCTGAACCAAGAGAGGAAGCTGTGCTTTCTGTAGGCCAGTACCTCATCCCCCAAATGACCCTCTTTTTCTGGCAGAAATTGCCCTGGATTTCTTTTCATGAAGTGGTGCAGAAAGGGCTTATCGAGCCATTTATTCTGCAGGTAGGTTAGGAATAGAAACAATCCTGTGCTTGCATTTGGGCTGAAAAAGCAGGTTTTTTCCAAGTTTCAGAACATTCTAGTTGAGGTTTTGGAGTGAGCCCATCACTTAGGCGTGAGGAGACCCAGCTTTACCCGTACTGCTGCTGTCAGTGGTACCAGGCAGCGATTTCCCTGTAAACTTGTTGCCATAGCCTGAAATGACTGGAGCGCTTGTGAAATGCCAAAAAAGCTCGACCCCTTTGCTGTTTGTGTTCAGTGGCAGCACAAATTCCCCTTCCACACGTGGAGCCAGGCAGAGCTTCGCTCCTCAACTTCACATTTCATCCCTGCTTGTCTGAAGTGCGTCCCCCCGCTTTGCCGCCTTGGCCACAGCACCAACAGCCTGTTTCCCTTGCTTTCACATCTCAACCATCCTCAAAAAGCTGCTAAGGAGAGGACAGCAGAAAACCTCTGCATTTCCTATTCTTTTTTTGCATTAAATTGTACACAAATAAGAAAACAGATTAAATAACATGCCTTTTGGGGCATATGTTTCATAATACTGTAGGAAGTACAAGCTTTTAAAGCAATTCTCTTCACTAAAATTAAAACAAATTGCTCTGAACAGCATTTTCTAGGCTCCGTGGGGGCAGGGGGATGCTGATTTTCATGCCAGTCCTCTACAGTTCATTAGCAGGCATGGCAAAATATATACACTTCTCTTAAAAATGTAGTTTGGAAGTTATTATCCATCCTCAAATTATTTGACAGGATGTGCATTTGAATCATTGCGACAAGGAAATTCTGCTACCAATTGCACGCAGGTGTATAGAAAACCAATAAATCAGGGTCCTTTGGGGAATCGTCCCATCTCCCAGCACCTGGCCCTTGGCCCAAGGTACAGATGGGGAGGTTGGTCCAGATGCTACACTTTTGTGGTACATACAGTTATTTATCAGTGGGGTTTGTTTTCATCCCTGCAGGGACCATAATATAAAAAGCCACATCAAGTCTGAGATAAGATAAGAAGCTGCAGAGGGCCTCCGGTCTTAGGGAGGCAGATGGGACATTAACAGTTGGAAATGGCATGGGTTTTTTTCCAATATCCACATGTTCCTACTAGATTTTTGCAAACCATGCACATCTGTCAGAAGAACCCTGCCCTCCCAAAAAAATAAAATATCTTGAAAGTTTACAGTGTTAAAGTACTATTAAACACTTCCTTCCACTTTTTGCTTTCTGACAAGGTGATATTGTGGTACCACGAATCCAAATGCAAGTATGGCAAGAAGAGAAGAAAATCATAATTAATAAATGTTATTTCCAGAAAAGAGCTGCTTTTAGGACTCAATAACATCTTGACTTTATAATCCTGTGTCTTGAGACTTAGCAGGACCCAAAGCTAACACTATGCAGGACTTCCATTGCCTCCTATCCCTGGGCCAGCAAACTCCAAAGAAAGGCTGAAGGCCTTTCAGAGGTAGCCCAGTACCCTCAGCATCAGCATTTCTCTAACCTCTCTCGCAGTTAGAGAGCAAACAAAGCCCAATGTGAAATCCTAGACGGAGTAATTTTCATTACAGCCCTCTTCCAGCAGAGACCCCGTGTGATTTCAAAGAGCAATGTTGATCTAGATATATTTTGATAACAAAAGTACACATTATGTTTGCCCAACTAAAGCACTTTTGAAACCTGTCTGCTTTTAATAGTGTTTTCACTGTGTGGAGAGACCTACGTTTTCCACATTTAACTACTGTATTTTCACCCGGGGGGCATTTTGTTCTATAGCAATCCTTTAACACTGTTAGTAACATTTAACTCAGCATGGAGCATAATCATAACAGCCATCTATTTATTTGATGGAGCTGGTAAACTGGAAGAAATAGATACACAAAAGAAAGGAGAAGAAGGGGGCTGAGCCCAGAGAAGCACAGGGGCTACCGGTTGTGGTCTGAAATCACAGATTTTTGCTGGTAAAAGGTAAAAAGCAGGATACTGGGTTTCAGTAGTGAACACTTTCAGGGACAAAAATATGACTAAGGTTTTTTAATTTTTTTTTGAGCTTTGATGTTACAAGTCCTGCAAAGTCAGAGAGATGATTGCCTTTAGCAATGAGCAGCAGAAAGCTTTCATGTAAAAGCCCAGCAGGAATTCCTTTTGGTACCTATTCGGTTTGTACACGTAATTCAGGTGCTTTTTACATGGTTTAACTAGAGACACTTGCTCTTGAAGATTAAAAATAATTAAAACTGGACCTGAATATCATGTGATGCTCTGGGGGCTGGCCAGACCTCCCCAGCCTGCCCTGTTTGCAGATCAAGCTCTGTTAGACAGATTTTAACTCACTGCAGCTTTCATTGTACCACAATCTTTAAGGCAGACAAGAGGAGATGTGAAAAGCAGCCCGCTCTTGAGGGGCGAGTGTGAGTGGTCAGGTCATGGGTTCTCAGCCCTGGGAGTCTTCTGAAGGGCTGCAAATGTCCAGCCCCCAGCAATCTGCTGGCTGGACGTCCTGGCTGAGCAACCAAGAGCAGACCCAAGGTAGACAATAGGACCAGGGTTTCTTATTGAAGGTGCACCCATGCCAGTCCCACAGAGTTCTTCATCCAAGATCTACGTGATGAGTATCACTCCCCACCGTGAGATCAGTTTTCCTGGAGAGAGTTTTCCTGCAGAGAGTTTCCTCGTTAGGGAAACGAGATGGTCACAGGCTTTGCTCTGAGGCTGAAGGATGTCCCTTGGTCTGGCTGTGAGGTGCTTTCAGACTCTGGCCCTGATGGCTACTGAGAGTCCTGGAAGGGCTCTCTAGGAAAAAGCTGCATCCCCAGGAGACCACCACAGCAGCAGTTTGGCTCCCACCTGCTCTTAGATGTGCAAATTGCTCCACACAACTATTTCCAACAGAGGGGTCTTTGGCTTTTGTCAGGCGGTATAGATACTGGAAAGAGGTAGGCACTTCTCCCTTCATTATGGAGCAAATCTCCACTGGTCTTGTAGAAGGATAAAGCAAGGCTTTGAGGAAAACTCTGTATTTTCTAAAGTTTTTTCCCATCATTTGAGAAGTTCATAACACAGGCACAACTGCCCAGAGCAATTGATCTGTGATCAGGAATTGCAGAGGTCAGCAGTGTCTATACTGGAGCATCTGAATGTACTGGAGCATCTGTGTATATCACAGAGCCTGCAATAGGCTTGGAAAAAAGACAATCAGAAATGCCTATATTTTTGAGGTAGCTGCATGTGCCCCAGTGTAATGGCTGCCATACTTTACCCGGGTCCTGCTTGGTTGTAGTTAATACCAGCAACAACTCAGTTCTCCAGCCAGAAGCCACAACGTGGACTTTGACCCTGCAGCTTACCCTCTTGGGAAGTGCTTCATTGCCTCGTAAAACGCGACAGTGAGAGTTTGACTCCTGGGGCAAACGTGCTGCTGCGCCGCGCTCGCTGTCGCCGCGCAAGTGACACGAGCAGTTCCTCCTCTTGCAGGGCGTGCACTTGGCATTTTGCTTTGCCCCCTGCAGCCTTGGGCATTTTGGTGGCTTTTTTGTATTCATAGTACAGAGCTGTTTTGAGAGCAAAGGATGGATTTTAGGTTTGTTCATTTTGCTCATTGTTTCCACCTTACTTTTTTCTTTTTCTTTTTGGTTGCCAGTGAACACGAAGAGGGCAACAAATGATGAAAGGAGAACTGAAATGCCCCCTCCTTCTCCAGGGGGCTAATTTCAAAATGTGATCAGCTTTGCAACTACTGTCCCAGGAGTATGTGCACGAGAGGCTCTGATTAAAGTGAGAAAGCGATAGCGGCCGCTGCCCTTGCTGTGGCGACAGGCAGCAGAGTCCATGGAGCTATGAGTGGCGGCAGCAGCTCTTCCCTCGCACCTTTGCTTGGCCCCAGCCCGGGCAATGCAAGGATGCAGTGGCCATGCAGGGGAGACCCATGCAGGGGGTCTGACAGCTCTGCCATTAGGGGCATTCACTGTTTTTCCCCAACGCCTGGCACATGAAAGATTCACCAGCACAGCTAATGGTTGCACAGGAGGTACGATGTACTTTTCCTGTGGCCGACACGGTTAAGCCGGAGAAGCAATATAGCAGTGTTGCTGCTGTACATCCCTCCACCCAAAAGCAGGTTAGTGTTTTATTAACCAAAAAAAAAAAACAAACCTCCATCACAAGGACTTTTTTCTACCAGCAACCACTACATCACCACTGGAGGAGCTCTCCTGCTTTACCTGTGTGGAGTTCAGCAGCAAAATACATAAGTATCAATATGGCCTCTGGGTCATTTACGCAGGAGGGAGGTTTGGAGGCAGAGGCAGCCCCAGCGCAGGCATGAGGGAGCAGCCGCCCTGGGGAGCAGCTGAGTGGCAGCTCCCTTAGCGAGGGATGGCTCCCACAGCTCCATTACACAGCTCCTGGCTGCAGACATAAGGACTTGAGCTGTGACAACAACCTCCAGGGACGTGTTTTTTAAGCTTCCTTGAACTCATTCTTGTTTTTGGCCTGCTGCAGCCTTTGCTGAGAGGTGATACCCTGCCACTGTTGTTGATGTTGCTGCTGTCAGCAGACCCAGGCTGTCCATCCATCCATACTGTCATGCGAGCCCCTCTTTGCTGGCTCTAATGCAGATTTTCAAAGCACCGCAGAGGGTTATTACTATATAATGCACTCAGCCTAATCATAAGAACATGGTAAAGCTGAAGAGGCGTTGACAGAGCTTCCCTAGGGGAAAGTCACCTACTTGGACCCGGCCTCACGAGCCAGGAGTGATATTTATTCACTCTATTACAAGCCAAGAATAAGCTGTCTGGAGCAGATCCAAGATGACCTGCTTCACTACTGAAGAAAATGCATCAAATCAAACTGATGCTCATTCCTCTGCTCTTGACCATTAGAGAGAATTAGTATTTCTCATGCAACCTCCTCCTGTCATTTTATCTTCATACACTGGCGCTGGCTGGTGAGCTGATCTTGCTAGCTGGGCTGAAGGTTGCATCCTCCGGCTTGTTTTACACTGGGGGAGTGCTCTGCTGCAAACGTGGGAAGCAGGGACCGCTTCCTAACAGCAGAGCGAACTAGCCAAAGCAGGCGGATAGAAAATGTGCCGCTATGCCGCTCTTTGCCTTTCCCTCACTTTTCATAAGTACCGTTGCAACGCTTTCCCTCCCCAAAGGTCCCGTGTTGCATCCAGCTGAGCAGTCCCAGAGGTGAGCCCCACGTATTGGAGGAAAGCAGGTGGTACGCTTTGTAACTTACACCTCTGATTTTGCTACAGGAGAGAAAACTGCTTTCATTGCCCTACTCTTGTTAGTCTGGCACCTGGCTTTCTTGCCCGTGTTTTTCACCAAACACATTTTTTCAGTGTGCTGGGTCTCACTCACATCAAAGCATAAAGACTGTTAAAGTGTGTTTCACGAAATATGCTTTCCTTACCGCTCGCAAAAAAATGGGAAGGGGTTAGTGTTGTCCTGGCACATAATAAATATGTCATTTTTTTTCCATCAAAAAAAAAGCAAACCAAACTTGTTTTCCAGTCAACCCTCCTTTCTGGAGATCAAAAACCTTCCTCTTCCCAAAAGAAATTCAAAGCCACTAAACCCTAGTATATTTTAAGTTGGAAATAATATTTCCCGTAAGGACTGGAAAGCTAGTCACAAGGCATACATCCCTTCTTCCTTCTGGAGTACTCAGAGACCTGTGTACAACGTTCATTTTAGGTGCAGGTAACCAGAAGGCTGCACTGCGTAGCACACCTTCATGGACATGCCAAGGGGGTAGGCTGGGCACGTAATCTCCCTCCGAGCATTTCTAAGCTGCAGAAGGCTTGAGTCCACGTAAGAGTGCCTGAGGTGAGGATGTCACCAATGCATTGCATGTGTGAAGCAGAGCCCTTGATACATGATTTAATTTTAAATCCAGGATTAAATATTTTCTTTCTATCCCTTTCACACAAGCATATTTTTATTTTTCTGTTTGTGTGGATATATATATATAAAAACCCGCAAGGCTGCCTTTTTTTATACTAAGATACACTATTCAACTTCGGGCATATATAAATGTATCCAGGGATGCCTGACTGTACCAGCCTCCAGAGAAATAGATATGTATTCACACATAAGCACATACACTCACACGTCAGCTATGTGTAATATTATAGGAAGCTTAGTTTCAAACTTCCTCTGCTTGTTTCATAAGTGCCTCAGCAGAATTGCATAAACAAGCACAATACAAGGATATAAAGGGTGGGAGAGTCATTTTTTATAACATACGGTAGTACAAGTAGCTGATAACAGCAAAAATAAGTGATTGCCTCAGAAGCTGGAAATCTCTATAGCTGAATGGTGCATTTTCTCCCTTTTGACCTCAAGAGCATTCAGGAGTAAAAGGTGATTGTCCTACTTTGCTGTCTCATTCGAATCTGGTGCTGCAGCCGAATTTGAGCACCGAACATGCGCTCAAGGACACATTTTTCTCCCATTTCAGCTCTTGTTGCAGACATTCACAGAGTACCAAATATTACACACACACACACACACACAAAAGACACCAAAATTAACTTCCCAGAGGAAGGCATTTTTCAAAGATTTCTCATCATTGACAATAATTTTGTCTAGTAATATCCAGGAAAAAAAATTCTGAAGCCTTTCAGCTGGTACCTGATTGCCATGAATGCTCAAATTAAGGAAGCTTGGAACTGAAGGGAACATTATCGATAGAAATCACATTAATAGATACGATTGCTGAGCGATGTGGTTGATAGTCTTGCAAATACTGAGTACAATCCCTTCGCTTTTTTTATGTATCACTTGGCATGGCTATCACTCCCATTTTTCTGAACAGATTTCAGAGCAACGTTGTTTCTGTGACATTGCCATGGTGTAATAAGTAAAACACCTCCCAGAGCACATCGTGCTGTCCTGCACCTAATACCCCTTAGTAATGCCTCATCGTCCACAAAAGAGCTGCCCACCAGCCTGATATCTGTTATAAATGCTGCTCCCAGCCCATGCTAAGCCTGATAGAGGATTTGGGTGTGTCGTCCCACTTCACAACATCATGACAAGGTACGTAATGAATGTGGAAGGGACGGGAAAGTGCCTCTTGGCCTGTGTGAAAGGGTAATGCAAACAGCAGCGCTCGGATAACTAGGAACGAAAAGCAAGGTCAGCTTCACATTTTGGTGGACATGCAGTGAGCTCAGTCTGTTCGTGTCAGGGTTTAACCCCAGCCAGCAGCTAAGCCCCATGCAGCCACTCACTNCGACGAAATCATCCCTGTGTTAGCAACACTGTTTTCAGCACAAATCCAAAACACAGTCCCATTCTGCCTACTCTACTCTGAAGAAAATTAACTCTATCCCAGCTAAAACCAGCACAGATGGTCTAAAGGAACTCTAGATGACTTACTGAGATAAATCCCACTCTTGGGAAGTCCAAAGCTTTTTCTGGATTGCCATTGTGTAGGCTTGTGACTCTGGGTATTTGTGCTGCAAGTGTAGTATGCTCTAGCACCCATGGACAAACCTGGTTCCCTGCGTCTGCCCTGGGTGCTCCTCCTGCAGGCAATATAATCTCCCAAAATCTGTCTTGTTCAAATATTTTGTTTTATAGTGCATCAAAGTGCCTTTTACAAACCTGTGAGTTCTGCTATTGACAGGATCTTATTCTAGAGACTAATTTCAAGATGCAACTAAATGTATCTTTTCACTTTCCCAAGCAACATACACTTAGGAAAATAATTGTTCCTCCCCCCTCTGAAGTGTGACAACACAAATTGTAACAACGCAAACTGAACTCATTTTGTTAGGAAGATGAGCCATATCCATCTCCCTTTTTCGAGCACACTGAATGACTTCAGCACAGCAAAGAAGTACTTTCCTCCCTCCTTCTTCCACTCCAGCCACCAAGTGTTCAACAGACTTGCAGCTAGATCAAAGGCAGCCAGACGATTCAAAGATTTATAGTATTACTTAGTAAGGGCAAGTGCGAAAGTCAAATGGTAACTTCCCAAGAGAGACTGATTACTCTGAACTGCAGCTAATACAATTCACTGACAGAGAGTTATGAAGACATTAGTTCACACCAGGGCAAAGGAAAACTGCCACGTGGACTCTGGTGTGCCTACCAAACCCCTTCAGCACACAGCTGGAAACTTACTATTCAGAAATATCGCTGTTTCAGGCGCCCATGGACTGCAGTAAAGTCCCCCTAAAGTTTCTAGGAAACTAGGTTTTCCAGTGTATTTTATTCCATCGTATTGTGTTTTCAGCACAGAAGCAGAAGCTCACGTAGAGAGCTCTCTTTGCTGCCACATGGCCATTTCACCCCCTCCAAAGCCCTTATGCAGTTTTGCTGCTCACACCTCCATCTCATCGCCAGTCACTGTGTTTCCGTGAAGCCGACCTATCTCTGTGGCAGTTCTCTTCATTGCACCGTGGCTGGAGCCACCCTGCATGCATCTAGAGTCGGTAAATGGCCAGCTCGAGCCTTTCCTCAAACTGCACCCGGAGGTGGCCTGGGGCTGTGCTCCCAAGAGGAGATACGTGCCTCGTTCCCTGTTGTCCACCAGATATCTCTGGGGTTCAGCATCCCCGCACGCACTTCCAAGACTGCTTCTCCCTTCTTGGTCAGTCTCAGTCGAAGGATGGATGGTCCCACTGCTTGCACCAGGGCTTGGCCTTTAGTTAGAAAAACAGGAAGCTCCTACCTTTTTCTATTTCAGTTTTATGATTTTTTTTTTTTTAATCAGTCCAACTGGGGAGGGAAATAACACGGAAGGGCTGAACATTTGTTTTCGTTTAATGAGTTTTGCACTTGCCCTGAGAGGCTGCTGTGGAGAAAAGTCCTTGCAAGCTTTAATTTATAGAGCAATGATGAAGAAAGTTATATGGGGTAGGGGGACAGTGAATAATTCTGTTGGAGCCTTTCTTCCACTTACAGAAATAAAATGTATTGAGGCCATGGGAATGGCCGTTGTCTTCTGGGAGCTTTAATTCTCTGCATTACCACTCAGTCCTTGGAAGACTAATAGCTGAAGAAGTTCTCAACAGATCACCTCATTAGCCTCCAAAGACCATCATGGGAATAAGAATCTCTGGAGGACTGTGAGCCACCATTTCTGGGGAGACTTGTGGAATTTAACTTCCCCACCATGCAAGTTTTCTATTCTCTCTCAACAAAAAATAAAAAAGCTGGATTTGCAGAGACTTCCCTGTAGTTTTCTTCCACAAGAACTGCAGGTGGTCATCTCAGCACAAGCCCACTTTGGTCCATGTACATGTGTCTTCATTTATTCTGGCCAACCCCACCAGCAGACTTCTGCTGTCTGTGAAATCCTGCCTGCTTGAGCTTAAAGCAGTGTTTTTTACACTCAGCAATGAGGCAAAAAAAGGAGACTTATCACTGAATATGTTTGCTCTAGCCCTGTCTCTCTGGATAACAGCTATGCAAAACAGGTACCTATTTATTCTCTGTTGCTGCTCTACAATCTTTACCCTACTTTGCATTTTGCAAAGTGAGTCACAAAGATGGCGCCTCCCATCCATTCTGCAATTCCTCCACAAATCATAGAATCATAGAATCATCTAGGTTGGAAAAGACCTTTAAGATCATCAAGTCCAACCGCTAACCTAACCTTGCCATCCCACCACTAAACCACGTCCTTAAGTACCTCATCTATCCTTCTTTTAAATACCTCCAGGGACGGGGACTCAACCACCTCCCTGGGCAGCCCATTCCAGTGCCTGACAACCCTTTCTGTGAAGAAATTTTTCCTAATGTCTAACCTAAACCTGCCCTGGCGCAACTTTAGACCATTGCCCCTGGTCCTATCGCTTGTTACCAGGGAGAAGAGGCCGACCCCCGCCTCACTACAACCTCCTTTCAGGTAGTTGTAGAGGGCAATAAGGTCATACCCCATTTTCTGAAGCAGATTTCCACTTTTGCAAACTGGAAAATTTAGTGTCCTGAGGTGATGGTTTGCATCCACACAGAGCCAGCACAAGAACAGAGGGGCCCCTTAAGCCTTCTTAAGGGACTTGGGAAGGACTTGAACTGTTGGAGGAAAACACTGTCGCAGATAAGTGGTGCGACTTCTTCCCCACATCCGAGACATGAATCCCCTCTCACAAGTCCTTTTGCCAGAGGAAAGGAATTCTCCCTGAAGAGCTCAGTTAAGGAAACCCTTACATTCAATCCTGACCTTACTGAGCAGGCTGAGGCCATAAGTGAAGACTTTTCAATTAGTCTGTCATTAATGGATCAGGTGACTCTGATAAAGGGAGGACCAAGGGCTTTGCATGTGCTCTTCCAAGGTCAGCTGGGTTGTTTTACAGACAGGAACAGAGACACTACGAGACAAAGCCCCGTATCTGTGACGTTAACGCTGAAAGACAGCGGCATGTCACAGGGACATTCATTCAGCAGGGATAACCTTGCAGAAGGAAAGACAGCAAATAGGGAAAATAAATGATTGTTCAAAGCACAAGCAAAACTTAAGGATTAGTTTATAAGCACCAGGTTTTATGCCATTTTTCCTGTTGAGCACTCAGCAGTGACTTCCCAATGTGACCTCCACCAAAGACATACATTGCAAAACACAGGCAGGATTTCTAATTTTTTGGAGGCTACTCTTCATGACAGGTTAAGCCATAATTTTGCTGTAACTCAATCCATCGCTGAAGTTGCTGACATTTATGACTGTGCTTTGAAACGTTGATATACCCAAGGATTTTGCAACATTAGCTTTGACATCCCAAATTAGTCCATTGGCTCCTTCCAAAGTGAATCTGCGATGCGGTGGATGAGCACACAGCAGTCGAGGGCTGTGTGGCATCAACATGAGACCTGCCCTCAAAGTAAGTCACCCGAAGTCTCATATTCTGTTAGCTGGTGTGTTGGGAGCAGCCCCATTAGCAGTGCCCCATGCACTAAAGGAGGAAAAGTGTTGCCTGCTGTTCATCAAAAATTACATCTAACTGTAAGACAACAGAGATGTGACAAGTATAAGACATCAGCGTTAATACTACTGTAAATGTGAGTCATAAGAAGAGACCTCAAGGAATTCCTACCTGTGTAGATGATGCTCTGTACCATCCCTGGGGGAGGTGAGCACCCAAAGAAAGAAAAAGAGAAGGCCAAGGACTGAGCAGACCATGGTTTCTGTGAGAAAATAGGGAACAGAAGAGGCACGGCCCTTTGCAGGATGTCACAGGGAGAGCAGCAGAGACCCTTACGTGCCCATCAGGTTGTGGTCGGGGAAACCCACTTCCAGCAGCCGCTCTGAGTGCACAGGCTGGCTGCCCCTGTCCTGCTCCCAAAGGGAAGAGAGACCAAAAAATATGGTGAGGGTGGCCCCAGACCTGCATGCCTGATTCAGGAGAGCAGTCCCAGGCGTGTTTAATTCAGGTATAACATCAATGTCCCACCCTGATAGCAGATTACGAATATCAGTGGCATGCAAGCGTTTGGTCCAGGTGACTTGGGAATTTACCCTGACGTGCCTCTGCTGAACAAGGAGGCCTTTAAAAAAACAAACTACAGGCCACGCTGCAAACTCTTTGTGTGCTTTCATTATGCCTTTAATAGGATATTTTAAACCATCATGACTGATGGTTTATTTGCCGTGAATCTGGTTTTGCATTTCTTAATCGGCGACTAGGATCCTATGTCTCTCTTGTCTTTCCTGCCAGCATGTGGGCAAACAGTAACGTTGCCAGGTAATGTCATGGTGCAAATGAAGTCTTTTATTGAACCTGCAACTAGCCCTCAAGTGAAAAAGAGACTTTCCCAGTGCTCCCCCAATATAAATTACAAAGCTACCTCTTATTGAGGACAGACAAAAACACAGAGGATTGTCTGGGTAAACTCATCTGGCTTTATCAGTGGTAAATTTGTTGTTCAAGCCACTTAGGTCTAGTTACAGTAAATTCTTGTTTAATTATAATCCAGATGTTCTCAAGGCCCTCTTGCCCTCCAGCACGCCTTGACAAGCACTGTACAGAGCAAATGCAGCTCTGTAGTTTTCAGGGTTAAGATGCTCTTTGGAGAACACACCGGGAGAGCCGCTCGGCACAGAGGAGTGGTGGGGCCGGATCCTAGGTGATCCACGGGGATCGTTTTAATCAAGGCGAGCTGTAACCCTGAGCCAAGCAGCAACTGCCAGAGAGGGGGAGAACAGGCAGCTTCCCAGCCCCTCGCTGGAGTTTGCCCACACGAGCTGCCGCTGCCTGCTGGAGCGTTGCTCTGGCACGGCACCTGCCGAGACGTCAAAGATCCCTGGTTCATCACAAGGCAAGTGGCATGCCCAACTCCTCCAGAGATGTTGACACGGCTTTTGTTTTGTTTGCACTCATACTGCCCTGTCTGATTGCCTTCTCTTTTACTTTTTCTGGACTAGCCTATATATTTTGTGGCTGAGATAGTGACTCAAAGCATATTTCAGTTACTATTGGTATATATGCTATTTTGGGCTTTTTTTTAAAGCTAAAACAATTTCAATGAAAAAGTATAGCTTCGACATTCATAAATAACATGGAAAGAGGGAGTAAAAATAACAGGAACAAAGATCTTTAAAGACATACGCTATACAAAGTGCATAATAAAGTCATTGAACTCATTGCCACAGGATGCTGCAGACGTCAAAAATATGAAGAAGTGGATGTTTCATGTGCTGAAACAACTTAATTTATGTCACACCTTGGGTTTTGTCCTTTCTGATCTACCTGCAAACTTCTTGTTTTCCATATATATCATTTGGGGGAAAAAGTTTTCTGTTCGAACACTTAAAAAATGTGCTCTGAAAATAATGATTGCCAAGTGTTACAAACTTTGTTTCATTTTGTATGTTACCTAAACCTCTGTCAAAACCTTCACCAACATTTTACCTGGATATACAACCCCCTGGAAGCAGGTCTTAGAAAAGAATCGGTTTTAGATTCCTAACAATACTCAGAATTACTTAATGGTCTCTGCTAATAGAAACTAATCGTCTGTGCTTGATAGAAACTAACACCAAACCTTCTGAGGTTAAGGACAAAATTTGTCTTCCCATTTGGCAGTGGTGAAGTCTTAGCTCATTTTCTTATTCTCCTTTTGCTCAGGCACAGTCCAATGAATCTGCTCAGTATATAATCTAAGTAAAAGAAGAAAAAGTGGATTTAGACATTTGTTTTTACCTATTTAAAAGTAACTCCTGAAACGTTCCAACAATCAGTTAAAAAAATCACATCCTCTCAATGAAAATTAAATACATATTTTTCTTTTAAAATATTTCTATTGCTGGCCCAAGCACTATATTACTTGAGCTTTAGCATCTGTACCTACTATTATGCTTGTATTCTTAAGAGGTTATAATATTGCCAAATACAGCATGTTTCTAAACACATCTCCCAAGTGTGTGGTGATTTCTGTAATGCAAACATTTAGTCGTGACGCAATGTGGGATTCAAGAGAAAAAATACTCAGTGTAGACATAAGCATCACATTGATAAGGTGGGCAATGTTGGGGAACACTGGCAAATCAGCAGAAGAACAAGTGCCCTGTAATTCATGTGAACAGGGCAGATATTAAAAGGTCAAATGTTATAGTCAGAAAAGGGTTTCTAAAAAATATAAATTTTGCCTCTGCAATTACATTTCTAGTAGATCCTTCCACTTTGATCAGACACCGGATTGATTATGACAGTTCCAATTTTGCTTTAATTGTAGCAAATTGTTCTGCTATTATATCGTTAGACCAGAGGAAGATTCTGCCATCCAGTGGTGAAAAATCACTCTTTAAGGCCACAGTTTATACCAAAATCATGTTATAACTTTAATCAAATGGATATATTTGGGCTACTGTAAGAACTTCTCTTTTGTTCCTGAACCAACAAGATAATTTTACCGGGGAGTGCACATACATGGGTAAAACCTGTAGCGATGCAAGGTGCACACAGACTGCGCCTGTTGCTGATACTTGTTGCCTCCAGCCCCTCTTGTGCAACTTCTCTGAGCTGCACGGCACCGCACCAGGAACGTGGGTCCCTGTTGTACCCTGTGCAGCAAGGGCATGGGGGCTTTACTATTCACTCTACAGTCTTTAAGGAAACAGCCATTTTTAAGAAAGCAGCAAGTAACATTTCTGGAGGGGAGCACCGGCCACCCGTGTTGCCCACAGTGGGTGAACACCCATGAGCCAGGCAAGATGGGTGCCCGGCGGAGCGGTGAAACAGCAGATCAGGCACAAGACACATCCGCTCTGTGGAGCAGACCATGGCTGGGTCGGTCACGTTGTTGGTGTGAGAGATGGCGGCTTTCTTGCTGAGCAGTCATCTCCTGAAGTAGGCCATGCAGTAGAAGGGGACAAAGAAAGCTGAAAGAATCAATGCCGGAGGTGACAACAAAATTTATCAGAGCTGCCATGGTGCCCAGCGCGAGGAGAAGGCCCAGATCCCAGCTTGATCCTGTCAGCAGAAGCAAAGAGGGAGAAGGTTGCCATCTCACTCGGCCAGATGCATGGGCTCCAGGAGTGCAGCACAGCCCTTCCCCAGGGCTGCCGCGCACAACACTTCCCTTGGCAACAGATGCAATTAATTACTCTTCTAATTAGTTCCCACAGGTCTGACACCCCCAAGGGAGCTGCCAGAGCAGCTGGAGTTTTCTTTGAGCCCCAGAGCAGAGGAGGATTGCCCGCATCTTTTTAGGAAAGGGCACAGAAGCCAAGGGACACCCAGCAGACGAGTGAGACCATGTTACGACAGCACTGGTGGCAGGCAAGGACCTTGAATTTCTGCCTGGTACCAGTACTGCCGTGGTCCTAAATACACTTACCAGGCCTGGAAAAGCAGTTTTTTTACCAGATCTGGCCCAGGAGGTTCACTCATTTTGGATATCCCCAAGACCTAGGTGAGCTAGCCCTGGGCCTAATGTTCTTGAGCAAAGGATTGACAGAAAAGTACCTTTAATACCCTTAAATGTAAGAACCCTTAGTATTTTGAATATTGCATTCATTTACCATTTGTTTCTCATCCTAAGAGCAATGACAAGGTGTCTGCACCTTTCCGTGTGCCTACTGGTAAGAAATAGCTTTGGGTATCCTCTTGACGTCCAAATTTGTATGTTGGAAAAGTTACTCAGAGGCATTTTGAGGTGGAGGACAACAGCATCACGGGAGCACAGATGACTTGAATCTCTCCTTCCTCTGAGGGGACACAGAGCTGCACCAGCACCTCTGGGAAGGGACAGCCCTGGTGTCCCTGCACTGGGAGCAGGAGAAGCGGTGGCAGCAGCCTGCCCTCTACCAGTGCCACCACAGCCAGCACATATCTCACAGGTTAAGACACCTAAATTAGGTGTTTTCCTATAGGTCTGAAGAGCAGTTGCACTGACCAGATGTAGACGTCTTTTTTAGGGTGTGCCAGACAGTCATCAGGCTGCCTTGGGGAGACCTCTATTGCCAAAAAGCACCCACCTGCCACCCTTGCGGGAGGCACCTGCATGTGGGCACACAAAGTTAGGTGTCCAGGTTTGGATCACGACAGAGATCCCAACAGCCCACAGGGCTGGAGTGCATAAATATGTCAGGCAGACCTCCACCTGCAGGAGTGCAGAGGGGGGAACCCATCAAATTGACAGGCTGAGAGAGTTGGGGTTGTTCAGCCTGGAGAAGAGAAGGCTCCGGGGACACCTTACAGCAGCCTTCCAGTACCTGAAGGGGCCTACAGGAAGGCTGGTGAGGGACTGTTTATCAGGGAGTGTAGTGATAGGACAAGAGGTAATGGGTTTAAGCTGAAGGAGGGTAGATTTAGATTAGATGTTAGAAATAAATTCTTTATTGTTAGAGTGGTGAGGCACTGGAACAGGTTGCCCAGAGAAGCTGTGGATGCCCCCTCCCTGGAAGTGTTCAAGGCCAGGTTGGATGGGGCTTTGGGCAGCCTGGTCTAGTGGGGGGTGTCCCTGCCCATGGCAGGGGGGTTGGAACTAGATGAGCTTTGAGGTCCCTTCCAACCCAAACCAGTCTGTGATTCCATGATTCTATGAAATGAGGGAGACAGGTGATACAGGACTATCCAGCCTTTCCAAGGCAGGGCTGAGACACAGCCCCCATCAGGACTGCATCTAGGGACTTGTTAACCCTCTGTGTCAACACCTGATGCTCCATTTTGCAACAGTTTTCTGAGGCTTTCTTTTCACATACAAACTCTTCAAATATTGATCAGGGTAGTGCTGAATTTGCTCACCTGTCAGTAGGAGAGCTCTAGGCGGGTGGACTGAAGAGTGCTTGGTGGTCTCAGGCAATACCTGTCAAAGAAACTATTTTTCAAGCCAAAATCGTGTATTCATGTTGACTTTTACATGTGTGTATGTAAAAGAAAATTATTTCTTGGACTGAATTTGGCTATAGAGATGGTGAAGTTTCCTGGCAGAAAACAGATAGCACTTACCTTAAAAAATGAGATTGTGAAACTTCAGCATGGCATAGGTTTTCCACTTATAATGTATTGTATCCAAGTGTTTGGCTTGGGTTTATTTTGTATTCAGAGTTTAGCTGATATCTTCACTGCAGGGAAAAAAGGTATTATGAGCAAAGATGTAACTAGTCAAAGAGAAAACACAATTGACCCATCTTTCCCATCTGGTATCCAGGTAGATAAACAATAAACGTGTGAAGAAATTCGGGTTTAGATAGATGAAATCCCTGCTTCTACCATGCTTACTTGGGAGCCAATTTCATTTACAGAAAGATAGGCAAGCACAAGCTCTTCCTCTGCACTGAAGCAAATCTTCCTGCAGCAGATATGCTTTAAAAGAGAACTGCATCTCCCAAAGACATTTTTTGGCTGTGGGATTCATATTTTCCACAAGGTGCTGTTCTAACTGAGCCTTATTCCTGCAACTTTATGCTCACAAGACAGGTTCTTTTGACTAAAGTTATACACATGCTTAATCAAGTACAGAATAAGACAGCATTTATTCACTATTTTTATAAAGCAATTATGAATGACTCACTTGCATGTGATTTGTTCAGGAAGAATTATGAGCCTTCTACCTCTCTTCTGGTAACGTGAGAGAGCTTTGCTTTTGATTTATAGTCATTTTCTTGGGAGGACTGGTTCCACAGGAAAATGACCGAATACTTGTCTTTTTTCCACACCCAATATTTTTGAGGACTGTCCTCTCCCTCCTCTGTGAGTGATGACCCCGCTAACCAGAGTCGCTCAACCCCTGTCAGACCAGCATCAGATCTGCCCGAACGCTGGGCGCAGCCTGAGGAAAGCACAGTAAAAGACACTCGTGGCTGGGTTTGGACCTACTTCATGCTGCTTTCCTTATCAAGCAAAGGGCAACGCAGCTCACACAAGAAATTGCAGAACCAGAGTTTCTGCTGGCAGATGCCATCAATGTCAGCAGAATTACACCTCCCGGGAACTTAAACCTTTCAAAAGCAGCAGACATTTTAAAGACTATTTTAAGAAGGTTTCAAAGGGAAACATTACTCAGAATACTTGATACTCCCTGTTTCCAAGAAGTCAGGAAAATCTGAATTCCAAAAATGGATTATTTCCTCTTTGAGGAAAAACGAGCTGGCAAAGATGCTGGATACCAGGGAGGGAAAGCAGACAAATATTGGTATTATTTTGTCTGAATACCATTCATGCCCCAAGGAATTGCTTTATTTCTGGACTACTAGCAGTGGAGTTATATCAAATGGAATTTTTAAAGGAACCAAGTAGGAAACGTGAAACAATGGCCTGCTTAACAGTCCAACAAAAGCTCAAACTCTCATCCTGCTAGCTTTGGTGGCATTACTGTTTTACCAAGGGTGAGATGCTGGAGATCAAAGGGACTTTTTTCATTCCAAAAACTGCTTTACTGGGAGAAAGGAGGAGACTGAGCTGTCAGAGGGGCCACTCTACCAGTGGTCCAAATTAAGTCACTGAGATTTCTAGTGGAGTAATAGTCTGCTCATCCCCAATATGAATGTGACAATCTAGTATAAAAACATGACATTCTGTAAAGCTGCCGTAGACCTAAATGACACTCGGTTGTCACTCATTAATGGTACAAAATGATACATACAGTCACAAGAGAAAGTATCGCCTAAGTCTAAAAAGAAAAGCTGGGGGAAGCCGATTCCTTCCGAAAGGTGAAGTACGCTCAGAGACTATGCAGATAAATGCTGCTAGTGCCTGGGGGCTTACCCTTTCCCCATGTACTAGCAACTAATTTCAAAGGCTAGCAAGGAGATGAAGGAAGGGTGAGAGAGTAGAAAAGCTAAAGCAATAATGTAAAGAATGCCTCTTGATCCAAGCACTAAAGGGAAAGCTCTGGACTGCTGGAAGTTTCGTCTGGTTTCCACAAAGTGCTGACAGGACTGTACTTTCTGCTCCTCTTCGCTCCAAGCTCATTGGCACTGGGCTGTCTTCCCCAATTCGCTTTTCTAGTGTAACCACTTAGAAATGTGAGGTAGGGTATAACACAGAATGACAAGTGCTTGCACCTTGCTGAAATTTTCTTTTCAGGATATGCTTCAATAGAGGGACACAAACAAATGCTGCTGCTGCTTTCTCTTTAGAAAGGGTTAGTTACAGTTTACACAGAAATCAACTCTTGGTGCCATTGCAACAGGCATCCTCTGAAACAGGTTTATTCTCATGACTGTAACACATAAGCCTGTGCTGAGGATTAAACACTTCTGCAACCTTCTTTGTCACCAGTGAGAGGCCTTGACCGCAATCTCCAAATTTGATTTAAATATCCACAAAATCTGAAGATGCTTAAATCTGTTGTTTTGTTCAAATCAGTTTTATACTGTTTCAGATCAGCCAGTTGATATGATTTTTCTAAGCTGGAGAATGGTGTTTTCTTTTGAGCCCATCCATTCTGTGGCAAGTAGCTCTACAACTCTGTCATTTGCCAAAAGTAATGTAAATCCATAAAGAAACCAGTCTGTGTCTTCTGTTGCTTTCAACTTGATTACAGAGGCAGGTAATGTGGAGTCTCTTTAAGTTCTTCCACCTAAATTTGACATACAAGCCATAAAATACAGTGAAACAATCCATGAATTCTTCCTTCCAAATCCAATGACAACTTTTACCTATTTGTGAGACCAAGACATGAAGATGTCTAAAAATAAATGCATCGTGCAAACTGAAATAACTTGCATGGGTTACAGATAGTTCCAGTTACTATAAAGGAAAGGTCCTTCCTTGCATATAGCCCTGCATGTCTTTGCTTTATTACTTTCCCACCCCAAATTTTCACAGATTGAAGGACTTACTCCTGTGCAGGCAAAAATAGAAAAGGCCTTGGTGAAACAAAGCAGATCTGCTAGCCAGCATCAGTATTCTCAAGGATGGATGGGCCCACAAAAAATGCTCTACATACTTTTCAACTGTTTGGAAGAGGAAATAATACTCTCTGCAAGTGAATAAGATTCTGACACACCAGACAAACAATTTTAAAAAACCCACCACATAGCAACAAGAATGATTCAAGGTCTGTAAAATCTAGCTTTTCCATCAAACATGAGGGAGCTCATTCTAGGTAGTCTGCAGGATAAGAGGAGGAAATTATTTGTTTATGGGTGTGAGCTGATTGTTTGTGAGAAAACTGTCCAGAGCAGACAGATGAGTATTACACATTTGACAAACTCACAACAGAAGTAGGCAAAATATTGTAATAGTGAAAGTAGTTATCCATTGGAAAAAAAACCCAAATACCACAGTATGTCTTTAAATCTTGTGATGTTGAAGTGAGACCAACTATGTTTGCAAAATGATTTGGTTTAGTTAAGGTGGGTGAGAATTTTTAAGTAAAAGTCTATGGATTATGCTATACAAGAGGTCATATTATGCAGTCACAGTGTCCTTTCTGGATTTAAAATCTATAAATTTCTATTAGGACCATTGGCTTTCACAGGCTGCTGACTTGATGATAGACTCTCTGCTGGGTCTCAAATTCTTCATGTTTGGTCTCAAGGGACAACATTGTCCATATATTAATTTTGAAAAAAACTTTTAGCTGACTAGAAATTGAAGGAATAAAATATGCTTTCAGCTTAAAAAATAATAAATAAAAAAGAAAAACCACACACACAAAACAATAAATTAGTTTCCTCTGTTGAGACTCTTTGCTCAGCCAAAAAGACACTGAACAAAAAATGGCTCATTTATGTACTGGAGACTGTGTCCACACAGAGAGTCAGGTTATTCAGTTCCATACGAGAAGATACACCGTGTGAGGAAGTTAAGTGGGAACAGCTGAGCACCCAAGGTATATCCAGAGTACCTCAACACAGCTATACTACACGAGCTGTCCTGGGACCCCACCTCTCAACCTCTCATCCTGATTTTCACACACTTGCACCAGTTGCAGCCTTTGACCACAAAGGCAAGGTCTCTGGTGACATCATCTGCCAGCATCTCTTAGCACATAGAGAGAAAGGGGAAAGGCAAGCAGGAGACCAGACCCCTGAGCTGGCTGCCTCCCAGCCTCAGGACGGTTACTGGGATGGACTGACTGGTCCCAGTTGGGACAGACCCCCAAGGAAGGGGGATGCTGATGCCACAGAGAAAGGCTGGCAGTGCTGCACCCCTTTGGCCAGGGCAGAGTTGCAGGAGACCTGAAAGGCTGGAGTATGGCCAGGTTTGTGACCAGACTGCACCCGTGTCTTTTGTGGTGAACAATGGACACCATCCACCTTTCCCTCCAGCAGTTGAAACATAAAAAAATAACAGTTTGTAAAACCACCTACATTGTTAAAACAGTAATGCCAAGCACAGTGCAGCAGAGACTGCTTTAACCTTCTCTTCTCAAATGTTCTTCATTTATTAGGTCTTTGCTTTTTCATCTTCATGAGAAATATCCCCATCTGTTTGGTGGCAATACTTCTAGGTTTCAGTGTTTCACTCCAAGGTGAAGCAAAAAGTAAACTATTATTCTGTTCACTGAAGACTAGAAAAATGGCAAATCATGCAACAATCTCTAAGATTGAGATGGGAGAGAATAGGTTTTCCTCTACATAAAAGATCAATTGGAAAAATAATCTTAAAAGACCATGTCTGACACTTGCTTTTTTCATTCTCTGCAGTTCTCTTCAGAGACTTATTGGGACTGTGGGTGCTTAAGGTACAAGGCCAGTGTCATTTGCCACAGACTAGCAACCCCTTTCATTCTGTAGAGCAAATTTAGTCCGTGTAAATGGATACATCTCCCTTTTTCTTTTCTTTTTCTTTTCTTTTTTTTCCCTGCTGCCAACGTGCCTGCTTACTGCAGGATTGTACTTGGTCCTTTGTCTTTAACTATGAGGCCGCTTGCTTGACTGATTGCCTAGGAATTTATGTACGTATTAAAAAAGCTGTTTCACTATATATGGGTTAGCTGGAAATATCCAGATGGGAACTGAACTTCTCCTTAGCCATCACCTACTGGCATCTTCGTTTCTTTATTCTCTCCCAGTCCTGTTGCCTACCACATTTAACATCAGAAAGGACCAGCCATTTCACCAAGTGCTGTACAAATACATAGACAGTCTGTACGTCCATGATTCCTGAATGAGTTATAAGGCTAAGCAGATGCACGGGGGGGTGAGGAGGCTTCTCCAGCAGAATGTGGCTGGAAAATGCATGCAGTGATCTGTCTCCCTGGCCATGCTGCTTCCTCTTGCTCCGTGGACACTGTGAACCTTGGAGAGCTTCAGTATCCTGGTTAGGTGCTTCAAGACCTGACCGCAGTGGGAGATTGACCGTTTCTTGTGATTTGAGGAGGATTTATTTAGGATTGCTAGGGAGTTGTCTCCCAGCTGTTCAGGATTAGATTTGTTGGAAGCATTTAATGGAAATTCGGATCCGGTGTTCCAGGAGTAGGCTGCTCCTGATAGACACAGACTGAGAAATTGCATTTTAGCAATTGCCTTGTTGTCCATCATGTTGCGTGTCCATTACCCATAATACTAGAGATAAACATAAGGAAGACACAGACATTTTATAAATAATCACAGCAGTTCTCCTGTAGCAAGACAGATGCAGATAATTCTTCATGACCCAGGAAAAGGAAAATGAGAAGTGATCAGTATGAACACTGAAATACAAGGGCAGGAGTACATGTGCTATATCTCACAACAGTATATATTTAAACACTACTTATAATTTGAGGACAAGTTTGAGGGGGTTTTTACATAGAAGATTCTCTTTTTCAAAATCTAAGACCAACTACTTGAAATTAAAGTTACCAATGTGGTTTCTCAAAACTTTAAAAAACAAATTACTGGTATAAAGGCTTGTTCTTATTTCTGTTTCTTCTGATGAATGCAATGTCAACTGTTACATACTTGCAGCGTATAAAAAGTGCAAAAAATTGTTTCTGTATGCTGTTCCTTTTGTTCTAGTTCAGTCAGCAATCATCTTTTTTTCCTTTAATTTCTTTACATAGATTTTCTCAAAGTAGCATCTGTTTTGCCTTTTAAAAATTAACTGTGTAAGCACAACAAAATCAGAGAGATGTCAAAGCTGTGGAATTTTCCCTTGCAACCACACGAAGCCAAGTTTTGGATGACTCTGTTGCAAGACAATGAATCATCTCAAGTTACGGAATTTGGGTTCAGGTTCACTAAGGTAGTTATTATGAAGCTCAGCAAATCTATATCCACCTCTGATCTGTTTTTGTTGTGCTTTTCAGGTTTTGGAAGGGGAGAGGTGTGGGGGAACTTCTAATATCATTATCCAAACTTAAACTTTGCCAATTACATATTTCAAAGCCTTCCTTAAATGAACCTAAAACTTTGACAACTCTGGTCGACAAATCCAAAAAATGAACCCAAAAATTTAGGAACAAATGTTCTCAAAGACAAGTGCTTGCAGTCAGCAAAAGAGCTCTTAGATACAGTTCTCTGGGTAAATCCTGGCAGATGAACTTAATTAAGAGATGAAAACAATTAAATAGCAATGTGCAACAAAAATTGGCTAAACTAAAATTCTCTGTAAAATCTCCTTATTAGGAAACAACAGAATTATCATTCTGCTGTTTTTCACAGAAGGGAGGATGGCCTCTTTCTGTCTGTGCTCATGGGGCAATATCGGCCTTTATTCACATAGCTGGCAGCCCACAGACCATGGGATATTTCCACGTGCCCCCTGCCTTCCCCTGAAGACCCTGACAATGTTCAGGAGGAAAATGATGCTTTGGCAGCCAACATGTCCTCCTGCACGTGCAGCAGTAGGCATGGAGATGGCCAGGCGATATTTCCCCGGCTCCTGGGGGAAAAGGGGTGCAGAACACCCATGCGCATGCTCATGGCTCAGCTCAGAGACAATCATTAGCTGCTTTTGACGAACGTGAGCATGGGAAAAGGGTGTCTCAAAAGTAGCTCCAGCCACCACATCCCCTCAGCTTTTGACCAGCTCATGACTCATTGGCTGACAGGCAGCTGCGTAGCGAGAAACAAAACCCCAGTTTAACCCTGTTCATTTTTCTCCAGCATGACTACCCCAGAGAAACCAAGGAATGTGCATCTGTTCTGATCCACATCATGCAAGGACTCCTGGCTTTCATTTTGGAAAAGATACTACTTTTTGAAGATAAATTAGTTGGAAGAGTCCTCCAGAAAGCTGGTACAAGCTTTTGGGAGCATTGCTAGGCGTAGGGCAGTCCTGACCCATGTCCTCCTCAGAGGCCTGGTGGCCAAGAAACCACGCTGGGAAGCATCTCTGTGGGAAGCCCCTCAGCTATGAGTGGCTGGAGATCAGATAAAATGTCCAGTATGTCCTGGTCCTCCTCCCAAGGCATCCAGGATTAGCCACTCCTGGGGAGTAATTGCTGTCCACAACGGTATGAACCAAAATGGTCATTTTTTAATGGTCTTAAAGCAATAAGTAGTCAATGGTCTACTGAAAGCAGCTTACTTTAAGTGGCCAATGAAATTGAAAAATTCAGATAGACTTCTGTGGATATGGGGTAGTCATAATTCTTTGTGGTTATCATTCTGGTTTTACTGAAATAGGAATTAATTTTAAAATCAAATAATATAAAAGTTCCAGAAATAGACAGTGAGAAGTATCCTTGAAAAAATAAACTACTGGATTTCAATATTGTTGTTGTTGTCATTGTTTTCAAATCTGGCAGGAAATTCAAGACACAGTGTCTAAGACACTGAAGTCAGAAAGAAAAATTCCAGAATCTGCAAGGATATGAAAATTTCATGGTATTAATGTTTAAAATAAGATAAGGAATATCCTGACTCCCTCCCGCCCTCCTCCCCCCCCCCAAAAAAA
>VXBL01001366.1:202344-215545 GCA_013400195.1 Aramus guarauna
AAAAAAAAAAGAATTTGCAGCAAGTGCCAAGCAATATTTTTGGCTCCCAAATCTTCCATGTAGCATGTATAATAGGATTAACTTTAATTGCTTCCAGCCTATATCTAAAGATGAAGAACAGGATACCAGCTGGTCGGAATAGAGCTACCTCACCAGTCATTATCTATTAAAAAACTGTCTGCCTTACACACCAATTGCACATAAATTGGGTACTTCTTGAGGTCAACTTTTTTACCTCACCAGCTGTCTTAGCATTTCATAAACCTCTGTCATCCCCAGAAGCTGTGCCCAGGTTATTTCTTCATCTCATTTGGGCCGGTATCCTGCAGGACCTGGGGTACTTTGCTCTTGCACTGTGCCTAAGTAAGTGCTTGACAGTACAGACACGGTTAGGTCCGCAGTTTTCAAACGGAGGGCCATGGTGGATCAGTGCCAGACTGCTAAGCATCTCTCAGGACCGAGCCTTTTGTTAGAGCTCTGCCACTTTTTCACTGAATTATCTCTTCCTCCACAGAGACGACTATTTGTTTCAGCTGGGCTGCTTTTGTCGTTAAATACTGCTCAGATTGAGCAGATAGCAGAACAACACCTTTGCCTATACATAGTGTGCAAACCAAAGAGAAAAGTAATTCCAGTGAACGAGTTCTCTTAGCCTGAAACCATTCTCTGCACTAGAAAATATTTAAAAGAAGAAAAAACTGTGGAATGTAAATGGGTAACATCTTCTACTGCTGAAAATGTTCCGTATGACCTTATAAAAGGTCCTTTTTTCTCCTGGATGAACACCAATCTCACATACGCAATAGAATATTCATCCCTCTTAGAGTAATTTCTTTCTCAAAGAAATTTATCTTTTAATATTGCACTACAGATTCCTTTTCAGTAGTAGAACTGCTGGGTTTTTTTCTGAAACTAGCAATAGATTGCAATCTGTCCCCCTGCTTTTATTTCTTCCCCTTTCTCCAAAAGTGTTTTAGACCATAACTGCTTCCATCATTCTTNAAGAAATATGGGAAGTGACTGGAGGATTAGAAAAGGATGTCAGATGTCAAAAGCTCCTACATGACATTAGAGTGAAAAATCCCAGTCAGGAAAATGAACCTTATGATCCTAAGTCCCTTGGGCATCTCTTGGAAGGAGCATCCCGCCCCATGCTTTCCTGCAGCTTCTAATTTTGCCATTTGGGGAAGAGAGGGTGTCTGTCAGCTCAGCATTTCTCTGGCTCAGCCTGTGTGACTGTCCCTTTTCCATCCAGACTGAGTCAATTTATTGCTCAGGACAGACTCCTCCACGTTCCAGTTTCTGGGATCGGTGTGCAGTCCAGGGAGCTACCGCAGGCACCCTTGCACAGTGGAAATAAAAGCGGAGCCTTTCTAGGCGTGAGGGATGATGTCTTTGCTCAGCAGTTGGCACAGCAGCAATGGATACCGCCTTCTGCTCTCTGCAGCTCTGAAAGATGTGAATTGTTGCCTCACTTGAGAGTGGTGGTTCGACAGCCCTCTGCACCGCTCAGATAGGCATCTCAAGGCAGGGTGAAGCAACCCAGCTTCCCAGGTGCAGCTGAAGCCCTCATGCAGAGAGGCTCATGGGGAAAGAAACACTAGGACTTGCGGGGATCCTCAGGGATCTCCAAGAGTAGAGGCTATCACCTGTTTGCACGGCATGATGTATGCTGCAATTGCCTCTTTACCCCACTTTCAAAGCAGCGATTCAGGAGCAAGCAAATTCACACACCACAGCGGGGTTGTAGTCTGGCTCCAGAATTTCTGCAGGAGGGAACAAATTCCTATGGATCTGCATCATGAGCTTGCCCCAGGCAGCTATCACCCTAATGCCACATCAATGCAAAACCAAGTGATTACTGCTGTCTGGAACCCAGTTAGCCTCCAGTACCTGGATAAATGATGTAGTGATGCAAGCTACCAGTTGAGGCTGTGCTAGGGGAATTTGGCAATGGTGTTATGGAAGTAATATAGGTATGGGTAATCAGCATTGCAGATATACTTGAAATTCTAGAGAGGTTCAAGAAAATGGGATTCTCAGCTTGTGCTGAGAACACTAATGGTACACACAGGCATCTCTCACACTCTGTTACAGGTGCCAAGAAATGAGCTCTCCACAAGAATGCTCCTCCTGCATTCTGCAGGGCTCACTTGGGATCAGTCTCATGCTGAATGTGACTTTGAAAGACGGGTCCTTCTCCTGAAACTACAGTGTTTGCTGTATTCTTCCTGTTCAACTTGAGGGTGGGACTGTGCTTAACTGCCAACCTAACTAGGTGTCAGCTGGACAACATGAAAACACGGAGGTAGAAGCAAAGCAGGAGTAGAAGGCAGCCCAAGGCAAATATAAATGTTTCTTGCAGGCTGCAGACATTCACAAGGCACAGGAGATATTATGATGTCCTGCTCAGCTCCCTGGCAGCACAGGGAGGAAATGTCTGCAGAATGATGGGGACATGTACGAAGAGAGCGTTGTGGGATCACTCCTGAAGGACTTCACCAGCGAGCATATTGTAAGGCAAGGCAAAGCAGTGACCAGACTGCAAATCGGGTGTATGAAAAAGCTGAAACACAGATTATGTATTCAGAGGCTAAGAGGAGCTCTTGTGATCTGGATGTATTCTAGGGCAAAAGGGGAAGGACCTGTGTAGATATCTCTGCCCAATTTAGTATTCCTAGCTGCCTTGAGAGAAAAAAAGAAAAAAAAGAAAAAGAACAGTTCTATAGCATGATTCACTTCATCCTAAAGTAGATGTTAAGATAAGTTAGATGAGTCACAGCCTAAAATTGCCTATTTCACTCCATTGATTATAAAAGGGAGCCCAGAGTGATTAGTTCAGATGAAAACACCTACAATTATGAATATCTTAGATCAACTGAATCTCCCCAAAAAAAGTTGTCGGTAAGGGTGCAGGTATAGACACAGGCTTTGGTGCACACCAGCTCAGCAGTGCAGAGAGACCCTCTGGAGGCTTTACCCTGAGAGCCACCCAGGGAAAGCCTTGCAGCTGGCTCAGCTGTGAAAAGCAGAACCTGTACTTGTCCAAATCATCTCCTCATTTAAATCTATCCTATCAGTTACTCAGAGAGTTCTTATCTCTAGGAGAAAACATGTGATTTCTGACTAAAAAAATACACCTGGCATTAGTCATGTAGGTTTATGGATCATAGTTTCCACATAAAGGCTTTGTGGGGTCTGCTATTTGAACACCGAAGTCTGTACTTGGATACACAAACTGGATTTCTACAGTGCACTGAGCTAACGCAGAAATAGAAGTTACATGTCTTTCTATGACACAGATATTTGAAATTTGGCCTATTGCTACTAATACAACAGAGTCTGTGAGAAGGGGATGATCCAATGTTATTCTCCAGTGGAATGAGGTCAGTGGCAGACCGTAGCTGGAAGAGCTGCAGCCTGGCAGAGGATCAGAGGGAAGACAGGACATAGGGGCAAGCAGCAGGTCCATTGCTCCAGAGGAAAAGTTGGCTCTGAGTCTACACCAGGACCTCCTCTGATGTGCGCTGCCCTTTCAAACCTCTGCAGATAGGGTATGTTCAGAGAAACTGCTTCCCCAGCTTTTCCTCCAGTCCAGCTCTGGAAGAAAGAAGAAATGGCAAGATAAAAGGCACCCTGCCAGTGGGACCAAAGCACTGTAAGCAAAATTTTCAGTTTAATGTAATTGTTTAATTACAAAACATTATTTGTACAGGTAGGTTTCTCTCATCTGCAGGTAGCTTATCTGGCTTAGGGAGAAGCGACATCAAGGGGCAGAAATATCCATTCTGCTCTCCTCAACAGTCCATCCCATGTCCAGCAACACATACTCATTTTTATGCTGCACCTGTGCAAAGATACCTTCATGAACTTACATGGGCCTGCAACAACGAGGAAGTTTCTTGAAACTGGGAGTTTGGTGCTCAGGGACAGTGGTATCATCCTGGAAGTAAACCCCTACCTCCTGACTCATCACCCCACCGTGGTGATGAGTTGACTGCATGGACAGAAAGCTGTCTATAGTCACTGACACGATGCAAGTGTATGGCAGATTTATTTGTATTCTCCAGAGGAATGCAAAACCTTCTGCTTTGTGCAGAGATGGTCCAGCCCTTGGGTCCTTGCAAAGCTAAGGTTACAGCTCTGCTTTCAGGACTTTGTGACTCCTTACACCCAGCCGCTCAGATGGGAAGAGCTGGAGCCAACAGAGAGAAGTGATTAAAAGTCTGAAAGTTCTTTATAAAAAGAAATACTTCTCACATTTCCAGCTAATTGGAGATAATCATGTAAGCTTCCCCTCAACCCCAGTTTAACAGACTGGTGACATTTGCACACATGGATCATGGTAGCCTTATGGGGCTTGACATCTGTGCATGGCAAAGGCATTTTGCTTCAGAGCTACATTCCCAGAGAGTGCTATCGGTGTGGAACAAATTCTGTGCACTTAATAAATGCCCCGTGTAGTCTTGGGAGCTCTATAATATTTGAAAAACAGGGAGAGCAAGGCTACTTTTAGAAGAGCAGTCAAAATGGGAGTTAGCACAGGTAGCCCCTATGACTGTGAACCACACATTGGTTAATGTGAAATGGCTGTGCAGATGCTCTTCTATGCAGGTGAAATAAAAACATTAGGCCAATAAGCCATGGGCCTGAGACACAGAGATGGCTGAGACACCCTGCAGCGTGAGGAGGGAGGCAGCGTGGCTCTCTGAAGGAAAGCAGCAGCTCGACAGAAGATGTTGACGTGCACTTCTCGGCACAGTGCTGTAAGTGCTAGGCTTACCCCTCCGCAGGCATGCCGCTCCTTCCACACCATGCCCTTCAGCAGAGGACGTGTGTCTCAAGTGGGTTATCTGGCTTGGTTCAGGATAGGGCCCTTCACCCTGATAAGATTTCAACTGCCTCATGATCTGGAGCATGACACCGCCTTTGTTTGGAGGTGGCCATAAAGGAGGATTTTGTTTTTCTCAGTGAAAACATAGCTCAGAAGTAGTATCCAATAGCAAAAGAATATCTTCCTTTGGTCTTTCATGTTTCCTCTGTGCCTTATTTGTAAGAGGTAGGTGCAACAGAGAGAGAGAGAGAGATCAGGAAACGTTTAATGACCTCCTGGTTATTTAATCTGTAAATACCAAGCTTTGAGGGGACTTTGATGTGAAAGTACATCAAAAGACAGGGTTAGAATTCAAAATTATCTCAACAAACAGGAGATGTAGGCTGAAAAAATAGCACAAAACTCAGTGAGATAAATGCAAGTTAGTTCAGGTATACAAAAATAATCAACTAGAGACCTACTGGGTGGGGAAAAACTCAGTAGAAGTTGTGCAGGAAAGGACGCAGAGGTTGAGATACATCCATCATAGGCTGAATGTGAGGCAGAACTGTTATGTGAAGATACTACTGAGGTGTATGAACAGGATTATAAAGCATCCAAAATAACTTTTGTTCCAAGCCCAGCTGTAGTTCAATGTCTGAGTATATACACTGTGTTTCAGGAAAGACAGAAACTGTCTGGGAAGAATCCGCAGCACAGAAAGATGGATTAACTGGGAAATTTATCTTGAAGGGGACTTCTAGAGGTCATCTAGTCCAAACTGCTGCTCCAAACAAGGTTAACTTCAAAACATTGTTCAAGGTCTTGTCCAGACCAGTTTAGAAATTTTCCAATTCTACAGTCTCTCTGGGATATAAGAAAGACTCAAGAAATTGGATTTTATCTCTGGAGGACTCAAGTTCAGTGGGATTCATTGGTGATTTGTAGGATTTAGATTGACTCTTAGGAGAAGCTTGGGTCTTCACTGAAGGTTGGCTAGCATCCCCATAATCTTCAGGCATTCCTATTTCCTGTGCCCCATGGAAAATACCTGGAATGGAAGTCTTCCCTTCCATCTCCACCTTAGGAGTGGTTAAATTGGTCTTATGGCCAGTCCATGCCATTAGAAAGGTCCGAATCAGCCTGGTCCTGACTTGCTCGAGAATTTAGTTCTAAACATCTATTTGCTTGAATCTATAAATGAAAATGTTTTATGAATATCCATATTTTTACTAATCCAATTAACTAAGCATATTTAAAATGACAGGATAACCAGAAATCATAAGAATCTCTTATGAGGGCAGAAAGATTATTTTAGAATCCTTTTCTGTCTGTACCCTAGATCTTTACCATTACATATGCCTTCACTGCAGACTCAGCCTGGATGACCACAACTAGCCTTGCCAGAGTGTGGGCTTTTCCATTGCAAACACCGTGCCTGCACTCTGGTCGTGCATCTAGCCACGTGTATCTGGGTCCGTTCTGCAGGGACCTTTACCCTCACCTGCCCAGGCTCCAGAAGACCACCAGAATTTGACCGGACTTTAAGTGTCTCCTCTGCTATTTGTAAAACAGAGGGTGTGAGGGAACTGGGGGAAAAGAGTCAAAGTCAATAGTAGACTGAAGATACACTCTTTTTTGATGATTGGTACGTGGCAATGCCCTGCATACACACATAAACACACCCACATCTCTTTTTGTTTTGAAGTGACGAATTCGCCACCATATAGCAATTATCCAATTCAGAAATGAGTCATATTAACTACCAGAAGAGCGAAATCTGTCCACGCAGTAACTTTCAACATAATAAATCTCTTTGAAGAATATCCTAGTGGACTATTTGATCCTTCCTTTTAGGGGAAAATGGAGAGGTTGGTTTATTTTGGCAGCATAGAAGTTAGCCATGCAAGGACAGGCAAGAGGCAGGTGATCCAGGCAGAACCAAAATCAAGCAAGGTCTGAAAGCCTGTTAATGCAAATTTCAGCTCAGTACTGGAATCCAGTGAAACCTTCAATCTCATTGTTATTCATTAAGCAGATTGAAGGAGTGAAATGAAATTCAGCAAATTGTCCGCCTCTGCAGAGTACAATATGTTCATTTTCAAGGGAAACCAGTGTATGAATGGAAGGTGAAGCATAAGCCACAGTTACCTCGGAGGGGAGGAGTGAGGGGTCAAATGTTTTCCAAAAATCCATGTCCCTCACTCAATGCACTTGCACATACCTCACTGGCCTGTCTGCCCCCTTCAATATGCACTGGTGATAAAGTCCACCTGTCCGTCCTCACCTGCGGTGAGTGCTGATGCCGGGGCACCAAAGCTTCACAAGTCGCAGTCCCTCCAAGGTCCCCTAGGAGCCAGACGCTTGACTGATCCTTTATTAAGACTAATGTCTAGTTCAACCCTGCTCCCACAGCATTTTGTGGGAGCTAATTCACATTTTTTGTGTGTCCTGCTTGATTGAGATACAAAGCTAAAGGTGAGTAGGGAAGACTCATCCAGCTACTGTGCACGTTACCTTCTTCCTGCCATTTGAGGGATTCATTTTGTTATAATTACCCAGACAGATTAGTTTATTATTTGCTCAGTGACAGTTTCCATCAGAGACTAGAAGAATTTTTTTGTAGAGACCCACAGAGAGAGACAGCATGCAACACAGGGCTGTGTCACTAGATGGGACCAACACGGCAGGAAAAGGACCAAAGGAATGTTTTCTCCTGTGTTATGGGGGAGCTGGGGTACCTCTCTCAGATAGGCAGAGCTCAGCACCCTCTGCCCCCACTAATTCCTTTCGTTTATCTCGTGCTACGTTATCACAAGCACTCAAGCCTGACCTCGCTTCAGGGAAACATGATGATCCTGGCTGGGTTTCAGCCTTGCCTGCCTGTCTGCCACCCTGTTTCTCTGCTGACCTGGAGGGTGAGACCTGTCACATCTGAGCCTGGAAATGCCCAGTTCAGACCATCCCCATCCCCACTCGTGGCACCAACTCCACCTGGGAAACAGGGAGGGGAACAGGCACTTGTCAGATTGGTGAGATGGAGGTCAGATGTGTGCCTCGAGGTGAGAGCAACGCCTGTGTCTCTTCACCAACTACAAAGGGAGCCTGGAAAAAGTAGCTGAAGTGAACATGCTAAATGAGGTGTAGACACTGACATTGAATGGGATGACTCTCACCCAAGGTAATTAGAGGCTAGCAGAATTAGGGGTAAGTAGTTTAAAGCAGATGATTTTTTCCATCATATATTTTTTTATTTCCTGAAGTAGAAATGGTAAGAAAACCAGTTCTTCAGGGTCCTAGAGGCTAAAGATTGTAGCATGCTGCTTCAGAGCTTACTTGATTAGTATTTAATTTCAGTCACTCATCCTCTCCTAATGAAATGCCTCACCTATAACATTTCTCTGAGCTTCGGGGGTTTATTTTCCATAGAAAATTATCTTTTAACAGGAGTAACACTTTGTACAACTAAAGTTCCTTTCTTCCAGTGAGTGCACAGCACTCTGCAGTTGTTAGCTGCATCTCTGACCACATTATAGCCCTATCCTGTTGCCAGAAATACACTGATAAACAGAGATTTCTCTCCAGGGCAAGTCTCTCCTTGATGTATGCGGTGCCCGGCAAGATGGGGTACCGATCAATGATTAAGGTCAATCTGTCACATCCTCGTACGTGGTTCTCTTGTAACAAATTACTAGCTGAGCTAAGAAGGAGCTCTGGGTGCTCATTACACCACGCACCACTCCCTAGTTCATTAATTGTGTTTCAACAATTAAAAGTCATTCCAGAATTAAATCTGGCATGGAAGTCCTCAGCCATTTTGCATTTGCTTGGGACATTTGGTAAGCGAGGTATTGGGGGTAGATTGCCTGCATCGTTCTGCAGTGACGGTCGCGTGGCCCCTGGGCACTTCGGGGTGGATTTGGACCACCTACGAGGGTACCTCAGGAAGATTTAGGCACCAGCGAAGGCATTCAGGGAAATGGTGAGCGCTTTAAAAGTGGCCGGGTCCCAAAGGCACACTCAGGTCCCTCCAACCCACGCAGCCAGAAGCACGGGCAAGCAGCCCAAGCACAACCTGCTGGCAAGAAGATTCCCAACCAGCGTCATGTGCTCGATTGAGGTTCCTTCCAAAATTGTTTATAAAAGTTAAATTACACATTTTTTCAGATGTGGAAACAGTGAGGTGAAGTCCTGAGCCACCCAGCAGCCCCCAGCAGAGCCCCCTCGCTGCTGTGTTTGCTCTGTGTGTGGTCCCAGGGCTTTGCTGTCTCCAATATAAGTGCAAAGTTCAATTGCCATAGCAACAGCATCAGGCAGGTGCAAAACACTGTATTTTCTCTGCTAGATGTAAAGGAAAACCTTTCTGCTCCAGGGAAGGGGACTGTCAGTTGTAATGAAGATTGTCTTTTCTTCTCTTACCTGGAAACATAGCAAGGAAAACTCTTTATTGATTTTTTGTGAGGGAACTGGGGCTCCAGGATTAATTATCTTCCACTGTTTATTTTTGCTACACAATAGGTATCCATATAGGTACAGGCAATAGGTGTTTGGGCTATATATAACACCATCTACAAAGCAGCCGAGGGAGCTTCTCTCTGCAGGAGACAGGGGCTACGAGAAGGAGGTGAAGCTGTACAGAAAATGATGCTGCTTTTCCCAGCGGCCCCGTGAGTGTCCTGGCCGGAGCCCAGGTCAGTTCTGACACGGCAGGGGTGACAGAGGAGGCCCATGGAGCTTCCTCCCTCCCTCTCAAGGCTGCAGGGACATGCCTCCCTGTCTGAGACAGACCCAATTTCCCCCCGCTGTGCCCCAGGAGCAGCTTTTTCCAGCAGGGATGGGTGTTGGGATGCTCCCAGAGCTCAGGGCTGGGCCAGCAGGAGGTAACAGCGCATCCGCTGAGACGTGCCCTATCGCCTTGCCTTTAAACCTTGCACACCCTGGGAAAGCTGGAGGACAGGGGTGTCCAACAGCCCAGCACAAAGCACATCTGGTTTCATTACATTGCACACCTGAAACCTCGGTGGTGGGCTCACCCAGCGGAGGGACTCTGTGCCCTGAAGGGGAAGAGGGGGAGGTGTTTGGTCACATGTGTCTGCATAGCCATCAGCCAGTGTACTTTGTAATTTGTCATTCAATTTTCATTATTTGAGGGCTGTCCCTCAGTTTGAAGTGGCCCCCATTCCACACAAATGCTCTATTTTACTGAAAATACCAGAAGTAAATAACTCTGGGACAGAGGTCAGAGAAAAGTTAATGACAACAAAGAGCTGAATCCCAGAGCATCCTAAGTTTCTAAATCATGGGCACCAATTTTTGTGTCCTTTTTGGGTTTTGTCACAATTTTTGTCCTGTTGTTGTTGCTGGTGGTTTAAAACAAATTACTCCTAGTTCCCATTAACTTTGCAGCCACAATTACATTACCAGAGGGGAGCCTGGCATGCAGACATCACTCCTTTCGAAGTGGCAGCCTTGGCGGCCGAGAGCTCTCCTTCACCCGAAACACCTCCTAACCTCCAGCTGACAGATACAGCCACCTGCTGGCATTTCTGTGGGAAATTAAGGGCACACTTTTGTGGTCAGGAATGCCAGCAAAAAAGAGGACAGTATGGTGGTGTGCAGGTAGCTATCAGCAGTCCCACCATGTTGCAGAAGAATATTAAACAAACAAGCTCTCTGTGATAGTTTCTCAACCTTTTCCACCTTTATTTTCTACACATACGTATCTCAAAATTAATTTTGATTTGAAGATTGAGGTCCAGGAATGAGCTGGCATCATGGCTTTCCAGGTACTTTTTATATTGTAACATTATCACTCGAGTAAAAAGTGTACAGGTAAACCATGAGACAGGTAGGTGATTCTTCTGAGGATGAATGTCTCTGTGGTGCTGCATAATAAATACTAACTATTAAATATGTATTTCCATGTTACACAGTCTTTCCTTCTGTTTCTTTGGGAGTCAAAGTGAGGGTAACCATTTTGTTTATTTAGTAGTATTATCAACAATATCAAATATGTTACAGATCAAAAGTGGCCAAACTCAAGACTATTTCGTTGACAGAGATAACTTTGACCTGCCAAGGGAGTCCATAAAAGAGCAACAGAAGAGCAGCAAGGCCATCCCCTTCAAAGGCACTGAAGGCTGCAGTTAACTGTATCCAAATCATAAAAAAAGCACAAATTCAAAGTAACACGTGCTAACAGCCCACTCCAATGCAACCTTCTAGCTAGGAAAAATACATCTAAAAATACATCTGCTGATAAGGTCAGTAAGTTTATCCCCAGCGAGAGTCGGAAGGGCAGGAACTAAATAATAATGCAGAATCAGAAAAAAAAAAAGGCTACAGCAGTGGGAAAATATCAACCTCTTTGTTCATAGTTTCAGCTTTCCTGACCAGCTCCAGTATGTGATCTCTTTCCTGCTGCTGAAACTTCAAGTTCAAATGATCGCCGCCCACAGTACAGCATAATTATTATAATAAAAATGTGTTGAAAAACAACACAAACAGCTACTAAATAAAAAACATTTTGCAGTACAAGATTCCGCCACCCCACATCCCTGAGTAAAGACACAGATTTAGTGTCATTATGGCTTACAGTGTCTTATTTACTCATCAGGAGACAACAGTTTCCACCAGACTGTGCACGTAGGTGAAGATGGGATGGTCAAACTGAACTCAGAGAATCCTTTTCCCCCGCGGTTATGAGTTTCCTAAGAGCTCCGTTCACGCCTGGCACATGAGATATTTCCCTGCTCCCACAGAAGCCTTGTGTGAAGAAGAAAATGTGGTGGCTTTTCTTTTAGTCCTGTGACCATGTTATGCAAGCCATCACCACAACCAAGCTGCCAGAAACTTCCAGAAATAGCAAGAGGTGGCAGAGCTTCAGGGCAGTCAATGGTTTTTCCAATGAGTGAATGAAACACGGAAGTTAAAATCTGCAGTTGCTTTGAGGAGAAGCAAAAGAGTTTCATGAAGAGGCTAACACAGGGCTGCTAGGGCCACTGCAGAACAGCAAGCAGAGGTGGAAAAAAAGCACCTGCAGGCTCAGTAGCTAGAGACGTTCACAGTGCAATGCCTTCCAGTGAAGGAATCCAAACCAATTCCCACTTAAAAGCAGCAGCCTATTTTGAAAGACTCATAGGATGAAGAGAAAAAGAAGAAGGGGGCGGGGGGAGAAAAGAAAACCACAACCTTGCCTTTATACTTCTGCCACACTGTCTGCTTGCTGCTGAAGCACAACCTGCAGATGTGTGCTGGGCTTGCAAATCATGCCAAAGCATCTGTGCCTGGGGACCAGTCCTGCTCCTAAGTCAGCGTTTTCTCCCCTGACGTCCCAGAATGACAGGAGTTGACCTTACTGACACTGCTGCTCTAGAAGAAATGGAAGCGACCATTTACATCACTAAAGCAGCTCTGTCGAGGCGAAAGCACCACAGCACCCAAGGGAAGCCCCACTGAACCACAGGGTCCCCAAACAAAACTCTCTGCAAGTCTGCATCTGCTCCCATCACAACGAGTGCCAAAAATGCCCTTGACTTCAGCTAAAGCAGGATCAGGTGCTCTCTCGTGGGAAAGGCAGAGCCATCCTAGCAGAGAAAATCAGAGCCTATCAAATAAGATGAAATACAATTGTGAAGGAATCCTTCGGGGAGATTTCTGGGGGGAAAGCACCCCTGTATTTCCATTATTGCTACTGGAATCCCTTGATGAGACAGAGGTGGCTGTGGAACTCCAAGTTTGCCCCTGTAGGGTCACGGATGGCAGGTTAAGATGCAGTTATTTTGTGGCCAGAGTGGTTGCTCTGGTTTTTAAGCTCCCTGAATCTCTTTGGATAGCCGAGCAAAAGTGACAAGGTTAATAAAATCCAAGCAGCTAAGAGGCAGCTGTGGCATTGCTATTTGCAGGGCATCAAACCAAAAGGTCAAGCACGCCGACTTCAGCCATGTTACTCTTGGGATAAATGGGACCCATGAGATTTTTGCTCGGTTCACAACTGCACAACGGCATGGTTTTTAAAAGCTCAGGGTGTGTTACGCTCCCTGGCTGAGCACACTCCTGCCGCTGCTTCCAGTCCAGCACCTGTGCTTAGGCGCAGCAGCATCCAGGCACAGCTTCAGGCTCGTCTCTCCGGGCTCATCCAGGGGCGCACCGAGCTGTGCCGTACCCCCGCAAAGCGCTGGCACTCCGGCAGCGCTGGCCGCGTCCCACGCACATCCTTGCCGGCCTCCGCCATGCCTCACGGCCACCTTTTCCCAGAACACAGCCCTCGCGGGGCTGGCTGAGCCCTTCACGACTTGTCCCTCCAGGGACCTTGTACTTGCAGCCCGTGCGGCCCATAACACAAAGCTCCTGCCAGAGTAGGGGCTTTGGTCTCTTTTTTTTTTTTTT
>VXBL01001366.1:215584-230603 GCA_013400195.1 Aramus guarauna
TAAGTAATTTGCTTTAGACCACACAAGAAAAGCAGAGATCCAGCCCAAAGAAGAAATCATCTATATGCTGTGCCATCCTCGCTTTGCCTCACCACCCTAAATTGTTTTTTGAAATTGAGGGAAATTCATCTCAGGAGAGAATGAATTGTTCGCTCTGCAGACGTCAGGAGCACGGCTGACCTTTTGAGGATGGAGGCGCTCTGATTTTGCTGTCTGTGTCTTTCAAACAGGCCCATGAGACAGTTATACTCTTTTTTTCCACCACGAGGTAACCCCACGTCTGCTTTTGTCAGGTGATCAATGTCCCTCACAGCACAAGCCAATCCTCAGGGAATAAAATGTCTTTTTCAAATAATCACATAGGACATCAACAAAAATAAAGCTTATTTAAAGCATAGGCTAGCAGATTGCTATTTACTCTTGGAATTGTTTTTGCAGACAGAAAGTAAATTTTACTTGAAGGAATCTTTATTGTAGATGAGGGGTACAATTCCGTATTTGTTCAGGAAAAAATCCCACTATTGGAGTTATAAATGCTAAATGCAAGGCAGAGGGAATTTCTTGACTGATAAAACAAAAATTAAATAAGTAGTTTTAAAATATTTTTGAAGTATGTCTTACTCTAATCTGAAGACTTTGACATGTCTAATATATGTAGAATTCCAGTTTAAACCTAAGTTTTATCAGCTGGTTAAAAAAACCTGCAAAGTTCTCCTCGCAAACATCGACTACCCTTTGTAGACTAAAAAGCAGATGTGTACCAGGTTCTGCAAATTCCTTGTCCTCTGCTTATTGTTAGACAAAAACACTAGTCAAGTGTATAGCATTAATCATATAGGTAGTATTTGCAGAGCAGAGCCACCATTTGATCCCGCTGCACTGCTAAAGTTAGGCAGTATTAGAGCCAGGAAACAAGTAAAAAAGTCAGGGCATCCTCTTTCAGCTATATCTGCTCAATAAAAAACTCTCTGCATGGAAATGCATGGAGTACTGCCTAATTAGGCAGACTGGACCAGACCTGACACCCAATGAGTCTTTTCGGGGAGACAGGGTCTGGGTAGGAGTTGTGATTACATGTTTCTGACATTGACTGCTGCTGGAGGGAGAACGCCAGATGAGATGTACTGCTCCAGCAAGTGCTAAGTTCTTAATTTAGGCACTTCATGGAAATTGTTGAAAAACATTCTAATTGGAAGCAACTTCTGCTTCTCCAGCATATAATTTTCCCCATTTTTCAGCACTGAGGCATTTGCATGAAAACAAGCTCTTTGTTTTTAAAATTCCACTGCTCTTGTTGTTTATTCCCCACTGGAATTCATAATCCTGTGTTTGCACAAAGCACTGTAATTGGTTGCTGTGGAAGTGTTTCTATCAAAAGGAAATGATTATTAATAATCAAGACTGAACAGTTGCGTAATAGAGATTAGTGAAATAAGCACCATTCTAATAATAATGCTAATCTCCACAAAACCAATCTCTTCAAATGCTTTGAAACATAAACATATCCCGGTGATAAAAATCATCTCTAAACATGAAGAGCAGTAAGAACCATAGGAGCAAGTACAGGTGGAGGTTGACTCTATCAGCGGGAGCAGGGCATTTTGCAGCTGGCAAGACGTTCAAAATTCCACCGTGAGCTGAATGTGTCCCAGACTAATATTCATAAGACTCAACTGGCAATTAACGACTTCATATAGGCAATTCCTGTGGCCCAGAATACATGTAAAATGAACTAATACAAAGGGCGAGTTTCTCCATGCCATCTACTTCTAAAATTCTTGAGAGAAGGAGAGGCTTTGCTGGTAGTTTACAGTATTTCTGATATGCTTACTGCAGACATGGACGGCTTCATTTTCTGGTTCATGAGACTCAGAGGTCTGGCATAAGGGATTCTGTTTCTAAATATCCTGAGAAAGGAGCGAAGAGAGTTCTCTGAAGGGCTTTTGACCAGACCACAATCTTGAGACTGTTTTTGAAGCCCACAAGAGTCTGCTGGTACATTGCTAACTCCCTGCAGACCTTCAGGTTGAAAGTATCTTCCTCCTTACCAAAGAACTTCCTAATTTGTCCTAGTAAAACACATTTCTTCTTTTCCAGTCCACTGTGATTCCAACTTTTAGGCCAGAGCCATGCTACTTCAATGGCAGTAGGAGCAACCCTTGTTTTGGAGCAATGCCACAGGGACCTGCACTCTTAGCCAGGGCTCCCACTCCCTGGGTTTATCTGTGCCAGACCTCCAGAGGAGTGCCCTTCTGCCTGCCAAGTCACTCCGAGTCAGGTTTAACACAAGTCAGGATTTAAGAATAAAATATTTACTTTAAAACATTGATATGCAATCATGGAGCAACGTTATAAAAAGATAAAATTGCCTTAACAATGGCATATTTAACAATAAAGATCCTCCTCCATAGCAGCTAGCGTCTACCTTTTTTTGTTCTAGGTTAAACAATAATATCTCCCAAATAATCAAGTTCTTTTTTCTTTTGAGATTGTTTCTGCCTCCTCTTGCATCTTTCCCTCAATCCTCCCACCTGCTCTCTCCCTGGGAGGCAGCGAACAGAGCGGCATGGGGGAGCACTCAGACCATTCCTCCACGTCAGCCTTAGCTGAGATGTTCAAAGCTTGCTTGCTTCTCATCCACAAAACATCCCTCCTTGTTGCTTGTGCCTGGGCATTAGACACCACTTGGTGTTCCACGTCCAGTAAGGAGATGAAAAAGTCACTTTTTTTCCTTTCCTTTTCTTCTACATAGGCAGTTCTACAAGCTTTTCAACAGCCAACGTTAAATGCCATGCTCCTGGCTTCAGGCTGCTTGTCTGTTATCCCAAGGAAACACTGATAAATCTTATGCATGCTATTATGATGGAAAATGGGGTACAGAGTAAGAAGAGAACATCACCTCCTCACTGGAGCAGGCTGTGGTGGCACCGCTGCCTCTCTCCTTGCCGCCCCCAGCTTTCATGCAGAGAGCAGCCTGGAGCTGAGGCTGACTGTACCCGGCACACAATGTTTTTCAGGTCTGGCTATCACCTGCCTTACATGACTAAGCAAAACACCCATGCAGTTAAAGATTGTCCTACTCTGTCTACCTAAGTGTTCAGTTTGGGTAAGTGACCAACAAAAGACAAAACTGGAGGTATGATCCAAAACCAGCCCTATCCTGAGTGGCCATGTTTCAAAAAAGGGCAAATTCTGCTGCTTCAGATAAGTATACATCTTAATAATTGCTTTGATTTAAGATTTACTTCAACACACATCCGTCTAAGGTTTGTGTATATTGTCCTTAAATAAAATTATGCAATTTACTTCTTAGTGAATGATATTTTTGCATAATACAAAAAACAGTGAAGCGATGAACAAATGAGAAGTCTTTGTAATAGCAGTCATCTTCAATTGCCTTCCCATCTGGTTTTTGGCAGACAGAGGGGCATTTAAGTTTTAAAGTTGTGGTACAAAGGTATTTCCAAACCAAACATTATTCTGACACATAAACATGAAAATATAGTCCCTAGTATGGGCTCTAAATTACTTCATGCATTCATGACAAAGATGAAACTGAAATATTTATATAGTTGTCTTTTCTTACAAGGTTTGCCAAAGCCTGCAATCTGCCCTTTTATTAAGTTAAAGGACAGTGTCTTGTCTGCTCGTAATGGCATCTTTGACATGGGTGGAGGTGCTTGTTTCTCTGTTTTGACAGACTGTTATGGTTGAACCTCAGCTGGAAACTAAACATCCTGCAGCTTCTCCCTCACTCTCCACCATGTTGGGGATGGAGGAGACAATCAGAAGAGTAAAAGTGAGAAAACTTGTGGGTTGAGATAAAGACAGTTTAAAGCAAAAGCCATAAAAGCAGAGCAAAACAGGGAATTCACTCACCACTTCCTATCAGCTGGCAGGTGTTCAGCCATCTCCAGGAAAGCAGGGCTCCATCACATGTAATGGTGACTTGGGAAGACAAATGCCAACACTCCGAATGTCCTTCCCTTCCTTCTTCTTCCCAGCTTTATATGCTGAGCATGACATCATATGGTATGGGATATCCCTTTGGCCAGTTGGGGTCAGCTGTCCCGGCTGTGTCCCCTCCCAACTCCTTGTGCACCCCCAGCCCACTCACTGGTGGGGTGGGGTGAGAAGCAGCAAAGGCCTTGGCTCTGTGTGAGCTCTGCTCAGCAGTAACAAAAACGTCCCTGTGTTAGCAACACTGCTTTCAGCCCAAATCCAAACCATAGCCCTGTACTAGTGGCTATGAAGAAAATTAACTCTATCCCAGCCAAAACCAGCACACAGATAGAGAGTTCAAAGTCCATGTACCACTTCTTCGAGTGCAGTCTTTGCCACTAAGTGAATTATTCGGTAGTATTATGACACAGGAGGGCTTGGAAATATCCTTTCCCTTGCTCTCTTCATCAAGAAGCTATGTCTCTGGTAAAAACACACATTATCAGACAGTGAAGGGGAAGTGGGAGGTCTCTCTCTCTTCCTTTGGCCAAATAAACTGTGTTGATGCAATTAGCTAAATTCAAAGCCAACATGATTCATGTGAGTTAAACTTCTTCAGTAAATAGATATATAGCTAACCATAGAACATATAGTTACTCTTTGTCAGTGATCTTCTCTGGCATTTATACATGAGTAACGGCCCTCAAACCCGGCGCACGCAGGAATCCTAGAGCTTGCGTAAGATGAGAAATACTCACCTCAAACTAAAGAAATGAGACATTAGTATGCAACCAAAGGGATAGTATCTTAGAGGTGTACATGTTTGGATTTTCAAAAGGCTTTGAACAAGCTCCTCGCCAAAGACTGTTAAGCACCTGAGTTGTCAGGATATATGTGGGAATACACTCTTCTGAATCAGTAACTAGTGAGAAGATACAACACACAGGACACAGTGAAGTGAATTTCCCAGCAGGATCCAGCGAGGATTTGAGAGACCCGTATTAAATAGCATATTTGTGTATGACCTGGAAAGGGGAAGGTGGGTAATTGAAGCAACAAAGTTCACAGGGAGTACAGAGTGATTCAGAGCAGCCAGACCCAACTGCGAGGAAAAGCCGAAGTCAAGCTGATGGTGCAGAGCTGCAGAGGGATTACACAACATGGAGATAATGGCAAGCGAATTCCAGTGTCAGTAACTGCAAAGTAATGCACATGGGGAAAAAAACATAACCTTAAACTATATCTGATGGAGTCTAAAGAAGGTATAACCCATCAGGAAAGAAATCTTGAAACCATGTGTTACTTCTCTGGAAGTAACTCAATGTTCAACAATGGTTAAAAAGGCATTTGGGGAATCACTTGCAAAAGAATAGAGGAAAAAAAACAACCAGAAAATACTATTATGCCATTGTATAATTCCCCAGAGCATATATTCATTGAATATTGAGCACCATTCTGGTCATGTCATCCCGAAAGGAATATAATGCAATTGGAAACAGCGCCAGGGGGATAGGGGCATGGTATGACTTCCATGTGAGGAAATGACTAAACGGACTAGGAGTTCACTTTGGAAGGGATATGATTGAAGGGGTGTATAACACAGGGCTCCGCAATCAATGCACTGTTGCTAAAGTGAATAGGGAAAGTCTGTTCCCTACTTGCTATTTATCTGGGAACAGTGACATGGTCTGGCAGCAGGTTTAAAACAAAGAATAGGAAGAACTTTTTCACCCAGCACATAATTGTATCACTGAACTCCATGACACGGGATAATGCGAAGCGCAGAAATAGCAATCATTTCAAAAGGGGATTAGATCAATTCATGAAATGCCACCGAAGGCTATTAAACATGATAGTCTGTCTGCAACTACTTACTGAGGAAAATCCCTCAACCACAGACAGAGCGAAGCTGGAAAAGCATGCCAGGTAATACTACACTTATCCTCTATATCTGCCCTTGGCATCGCCTACTGGCCACTGGCAGGAACATGCACAGGGCACCAGGTCTAACCTGTTATGGTAAATCTCACCCCAATACATTTACAATGACTACAGTTTCCATACTGGTAATTTGGGGTCCAGTTCACAGCTCACTGGAGTTAGAGATTCAGTTTCCCAACAGTCAGCTCCATGCAACTCAGTGAATATCAGCCTATCAAGTCACTATGAATAAGTTTGTTTCACCAGGGCCACAGAAGGAGGCAAAGGCACAAATATTATTTTGCTCCCAGGGTTTCCTTTGGAGTCAACTGATTATTTTCTCCTGGAACAAAGCCACGGTAACCTCATAGGGATGCTGCACCTCAAATTTAGCTGAAAAAGACAGGAATGACAAGGCAATCCCAGGTTTGGCTCTCTCCAGCCCACACAGCCTTCTTGTACTACCTCAGCTGCCGGTGGCACAGTCGCCAGTTTCACACTCTGTAAGCATCACTCTGGTGGTCTTCAGCACAGCCTCTGCTTCCCCAGACACTGCGTGGGGTGGGCAGGGAGGAAACACCCCCACAAGCACAGCCACAGGAATACCTCATGTGGCACAAGGAAAACCCGGGGACAAGTAGTATATAATGTGAACAGAAGTCATTTCCTCTAGCGGAGGGAAGCAGCACTGACTCAGGTTGACACACATTGGCTTTTTCCCTGCTGGCAAAATGATCCTGAGGCCTCTGAGTTGAAAGCTGGGGATAAAAAGAAAGTGTGTGATGAGAAGGGGATGCTGAGAAACAGACAGCAGGTCCATATAAGGTGAGGAATTGTATGTGACGTCTTAAGTCTACCCTGTAGGATGCTTTACAAGGCCATTTTATAAGGACTGTTTTTACCAGGGCATGTAGTGATAGGACAAGGGGTAATGGCTTTAAACTGAAAGAGGGTAGATTTAGATTAGATATAAGGAGGAAACTCTTCACTCTGAGTGCAATGAGACACTGGAACAGGTTTCCCAGAGAAGCTGTGGATGCCCCCTCCCTGGTAGTGTTCAAGGCCAGGTTGGATGGGGCTTTGGGCAGCCTGGTCTAGTGGAGGGTGTCCCTGCCCATGGCAGGGGGTTGGAACTAGATGGTCTTTGAGGTCCCTTCCACCCCAAACCGTTCTATGAATCTATGGTTCTATGGTCTGGCTGTGGGAAGCTCAGAGAAAGACCGTGAATCTTCAGAAAAGCATCAGGGAGCTCTGGGACCAGAGAAATTGCGACCAGCAACTACTCTCACCAGAATTTTCCCTGCAAACACTTTCAAGTCTCTGATCGCCAAATGATTTCTGCTTTGCTGCTTCAGCTTATCCAGGAGTCCTTGTCCTAGACAATGCACTTACATTATTTTTAGCATACATAGTAAAATTCCATTTTGTTTCTGAAACATCCAGTTCTCCCAGCCTTCGCTACTGAGCTTTTGCTGCAGCCACATTCTTTTACAGGTTTATAACCTCTGCAGTTTAGCAAAGTCAGATTCATCAGATACCATGATGGGTAAAACTGCAGAGTCCAAAGGCAATTATGAAAATCTCATTCAAAATAAGAAATTACAGTCAATACAGATGTTCTTTTTTCTCAGCTTAAGCAAGCAAGATATGCACCTGAGCATTTAGACTTCAGAGGCTGCAGAAGCCAGGTTTGCCACTAAGTCTGACAGTACATAACTATGACTATAGTAGTGACTGAGTTACTGAAATCACACCTGCTACATATGTGATACTTCATGTATCCTCTGATAAATAGGAAGTTTTCTGTAGAAATCACAGGACTATGTGGTTAACAAGCCCCAGGAACAAAACACAGATTTTTTATTTTTTTTTTCTAGTTTTAAAAGCCTGAAAATCACAGAACTTTGTGTATGTTAAATTAATGAAGCATTGAAGTATTGGAACAGTTACCAGGGCAATATATTTATGCACAATTATAAGAAATTAAAAAGCATGGATATTCAGCATATAATGAGGAAGAAAAAAACACACAAAAGAAGATAAAGGAAAGTGCTGACAGCACAAACTTCTGTCAGTAGACTGGTGGAAGAAAAGTATAAAACCCACTGAAAACTGGTACTTTTATGGAGAAAAAAATACTGCCTCAAGGGTAGTACTTCTGAGATAGCAGCTAGAATGTACCATCTGAGGTCAGCTTAATGAAGGTGAAAGTACATGAATAGCTAACCAGACCCATAACTTCTGTAGCTTTCTACTTTTATATGACTTTTTCTCACTGCTTGAATTTGGTTAAAATTAAAATTATACTTTAGCTTCATAAGTCTGAGATTTTATTCCAATTTTCTTTTTACTTTTTATGGCCATAGTTTTTACACTTGAAGCAGTTTTTCTAGCTAACCAAGTGAATGCAAAACTTAGATAGCTTTAAAAGGCGTACACATACTGCTAATTTATTGTAGTTATGTCCGTAGCTCCCTAAGGGATGGATCCAGGGGTTTTTTTCCCCTACTTTCAAAAACCAGCCCACCTGTCACCTCCTAATCCCCCTGGGAGGGTCCCTCTGGGGCAGAGGTGCCAAGGCAGGGTTTCCTCTCCAGACCCTCTGCTTTGCCTAGCAAAGATTCGCCGGGAAGAGAGAGAACAGGGGAGGGTTTGACTTCTTGTCCTAGCAGCTAGACACTTATCTTGGACATGAAAGTCACAAGTCTGTTCCAGAACTATACATATATAAACCTGCTCCAGAACTATATGTGGGTTTTTTTTACAGTCATTGCTTAAAATGCATAAAATTAATTCAAATAAAGGGAGCAGAAGACCCTTGACTTACACCTTGCCCTCGGCAAGGCTTATGGTGTGTGCTTGAGGCAGGCGGGACACCCAACCTTCAGGCACTCAAATCAGGACACAGAGAAGCACGAGTCCCCGCTGCGAGGGCACAGCCACCAGCCAGCTCTGCTGAGCCAAGCGCCTGGACGTGTGGCTTTTGCCCGCAGCGCTGGACAACCTCCCCTCCCACCCGGGCGCTGGTCTTGGCCGGGTAGCGATGGTCGCTGGCACCTCTGGCTCCCCCGGAGCAAGACCAGCTCCTGCAGCACAGCCCCTCGCAGCGGTGGTCTGGATGCAGGGCATCTACGATCTCGTCCTGTTCAGGAATGTTCATAAACCCCAAAAGGCACCGGGTGGTGTCTTTAGATGCCTAAATAGCCTTATAAACCTGATCAATGAAGAAGGATGGCTTGCTGTCTGTACGAGTAACATAAAAGAATGGTGCCTGTGAGCATATTAAGCGTTATTGAGCACTCCTTGTCCTAAGATCTGAAATGCCCAAAAGGAAAACCTGACAGGCACAGGTTCACTCACCCAATTGCAGCTACTTCTGGCCTTCTGGAAAGGGACAAGGAAAAGGCTAGCTTTCTGATGTCAAACATGAGTGCTGTTGGAGGAGGAAAATTTTTAGGTGAGTCACTGAGGTTCTGTGAAAACTAAGAAAGGAAAAAAAATGTAACAGCAAATCCCTACAAGAATAGGTTTAATGATCTTGTTTCTCAGGCTATTCATAGACCGTGTCATTAAAAACCCCAGCTTGAGGCTATGTTCCCCCAGCCCTCTCCTGAAGGCTCTCCCCTGCTCTTGGTTCCTGTGTAAGGAGTATATATTTTGGTCGAGGATAGTGCTGACACAGTGGCACCTACCAGCTGTCCAAATGCTGGCATGGGCAGCTGGGCAAGCCAACAGCCCTCGAGCTGTGCAGCTTCAGCTGGGGGTCTGGCATGGATGGAGGTGCAGGGTAACTAACATCAGTTTAAAGGAGAAAAAGTTCTTCTGAATTGATTCCCTGTTGTTTTTAATCACAAGCAGCATTTGCCTTCGTTTTTGCTTTCTCTTCCCTATCCCTTTTCAGGCCCATCCTACTCTCATTGTCATCATGGTCCCTGCTGATGCCCAGTGTAGTTTGCAGTAAGAGTTAACCTTTCGATTCATCACTGGCAATGCAGTGGTTAAAATCTCGGACACCCAACCAGAAGGTCACACAAAGGCTGGAAGCTTTTGCAGCTGTTGGCGGAATGCTGCGCTGATCAGATGTGGTGGGTTCACCTTGGCTGTCTGCCAGACGCCCACCCAGCTGCTCTCTCACTCCTCCTCAGCAGGACAGGGGGAGGAAATAAGATGGAAAAGCTCATGGGTTGAGATAAAGTCAGTTTAATAAGAAAAGCAAAAGCTGTGCACAGGAGCAAAACAAAAAGAGGAATTTATTCACTACTTCCCATTAGCAGACAGGGCCTCAGTGCCTGTAGCAATTGCTTGGGAAGGCAAACGTCACATTCACAATGTCTCCTCGTTCTTCCCCCTTCCCTCAGCTTTTATCACTGAGTACAATGCCATATGATATGGAATATCCCTTTGGTCAGGTGTCTCTCCCAGCCTTTTGCCAACTCCCAGCCTACTGTTCTTTTCAGAGTGAGAGGGTTGGAGAGACAGCCTTGATGCTGTGCAGTCACTGCTCAGCAATAGCCAAAACACTGCTGTCTTATCAGTAGCGTTATCCACAAATGCAAAGACCAGTGCTATACAGGCTGATATGAAGAAAGCTAACTTCATCCCAGCCAGATCCAGTAACAGTTGAAAGACTGTATCGGCTATATTACTAAAGAAAAGGAAAAAAACCCAGCCCAAACCAAAAAACAATGCTGCCTGTTCTATAAACAGGCCTACTACAGACAACCATACTCCTGCAACTAATCCAACTTCATAGGTGGCTACTCTTCCAGCACCAATTAATTCCCTTGCAATTTAGGCAATAAAGAAGAGCACGCTCCATAGCTGAGATTTACACATCTTCTGTTGTGGACACATAGAAATTAAAAAAGATCTTTTATTAGTCTGTGGTATAATAGTTCTTCCTGTCTCACGTGCTACACTCAAAAATATAGGTGGATTGTTTTGCCCGTCTTTTCTTTATGGAGAAACAATTACGAGCTGATGATACTTCCAGTTTGGAAAGGATGTCCAGTTGGAGAAATAATATTGAATGGCTTAAACTCTACAGACCCTCGCTATTGATGTGTGGAGCATGTCCGAAGAAGAACAACAAAGCTGGTGAAGGGTCTGGAGCACAAGTCCTATGAGGAGCAGCTGAAGGAACTGGGGTTGTTTAGCCTGGAGACAAGGAGGCTCAGAGAGACTTTATTGCCCTCTACATCTCCCTGAAAGGAGGTTGTAGCCAGGTGGTGGGTCTCTTCTCCCAAGTAACAAGTGATAGGACAAGAGGAAATGGTCTCAAGTTGTGCCAGGGGAGGTTTAGATTGGATGTTTGGAAAAATTTCTTCACCAAAAGGGTTGTCAGGCGTTGGAACAGGCTGCCCAGGGAAGTAGTTGAGTCACCACCCCTCAGGTATTTAAAAGATGTGTAGGTGCTTAGGGACATGGTTTAATGGTGGACTTGGCAGTGTTAGATTAACGGTTGGACGTGATGATCTTAAAGGTCTTTTCCAACCTAGACGATTCTATGATTCATCTTTTGTGCTCTGGAAGCATGAATACCTGCAGAGCTGGAGGAGCTGAAAAGGCAATCGGATGCTGTGCTTTGGCCGTAGCCAGCTTGCCAGCCAAGACCTCAGGAGCCCTGCCTCTGCTCTGTGTGCTCAGATGTGACTTCGCACTGGGAAGCCACGGGTGGGACAAAATCCAGTACCTTCCCCTGGAAAGTGGTGGGGGGGGAGGATTTTCCTCTCAGATGTAGTAAGCACTGAGGACTTTGTTCTTAATATACTTTTAGCAAAGACTGGAACCATTTTCTAAACAGCAAAGCCTAGCCGAAGCCAGGTGGAATACCAACAATGAGGAGAAAAGGCTAAACAGGGAAGGGGCCTGCAAACCCCTGCAAGCAAGGCATGGTTTCACCTCACTTAGCACAGTCGTGCTGGGAGCACAGCATGCCCAGGTCCCACCGCAGCCACCAGAGAGGCACTTCTGAAAGCCATTCAGACCTTACATTGCCTGATTTCCCCTTTGGGTTTGCCATCAGTCTCCATCAATGACAGAGACGGTCTAGCAGGGCGGCAGTGCTGCCCATGGAGTCTGTCTCGCTCCGGTACCTAATTTTAAGGTGTGTCAAGTCAGAGCCAGTCCTCTGAGCGACTTTTTTCTTGTGCTTAATTTCATCTTGATGACTAACAAGTGAAAGCATAACAGTCTTAAATTATAGCTACTCTCCTTTGAACCTGGCTAATACTGGGCTCTGCAACGAGCAGAGACATTACATGTAGATGGAGAGAGGAAAAGCAGCAGCTCAAATTGAGGGCACTGCACCAAGGGCACGCTACATCGCTACGACATTCGCACACTGGAAGCTAATCATTAAAAGTCTTCTTAATCATTTATCTTTTGTGGCCCTCTCAAAGCTGAATAAATGTTCATTCACTGCCTGGTAATAACTGACAGTCCTGGATACTGGAACAAAGCATTCAGTCCTATTTAGTCATATTCTGGAAAGCTACTTATGTCTATTTTTCTTTTGTTATTATTAACACTGCCCCATTAAGAAGCATGGTAATCACTTACAAACTAAAAAAGTGGTAAATATGTCTAGGTGCAAAATTTATTAGCGAGAGGCTGTTCCCTGATGTGAAAGCAATTGGTGTAATTCCTAATTTTTCACACAAAACCTTGCTTCCAATAGGGAATTGTTGAAAATGTTGATAAATCTTTGCTATGATATATTTAAAGGCTGCTGGTGAACACTGCAAGACATAAATCACAGAAGGTGGCATTTTTAACTAGTAAATAAAAAGTAAATGAAAATATCATCACATAGATTTAGAGGGTGTTTGACAACAAGGACCTATGAGTGATTTTTTATTTTTTTTTTACTGGTAAGAGCTCTAAATGGGAAACAACAAATACTGAAAGTCCATATTGCAACCCTGCATTTCTAAGGCAACACCCTGTCACCCAAACTTGAATTATGACTGCCTCCAACTGAGAAAAATGAGAGAATCTGGCCCACAGCGTGTGACAACATCCACTCTGCTCATCTGTAAAAGAAACTGGAGGACAAAGCACAAAGTGGTTTGGAGGGATGGGCTCAGACGGAGCCATTCAGAGGGCTTGGGGTCTGTCCTAAGCAAAGGAGAAGTCTTACACTTATGTGAACAAAAGAAAACAAAGCAAATGAACACAAAGCCAGGAACACAGTGGCTGGAAAGCACCGAGCTCAAGCTGTAAACAGAAATAATGAGAAGCTGCAATTTGCAACTACAGGAGAGGAGTGGCCATGTTATTTCTGGATGTTCATAGTGAGAGTTATCTAATCTAGAATTTCCCCTCCTATCAGTAAATGCAGGTCTGACTCAACACGCATAACCCTCAGAACGAGACGTGCTTTTCGCACATGTTGCAAATCAGGATATAACAGCAGAGGGTTAAGGTGCCTAAAGGTGACCATCTAGAACCTCCCTTTCTTTTCTGTTACCGGTGCTAAATGCTGGAGCAACACTGCTCTGCAGCCCCTCTCCGGCACAGCTTCTCCCAGGGCGCGGGACTGCTGGGAGAAGAAGACATGGGACAACGTCCTCCTGCCATCGCTCAGCCTGCACGCGTGGCCACGGCAGCTGTGGTTGCAGTCAGTGCACCGCCGAAACCTATCAAGCAAGACAGTCATTTTTTACCCTTTAAAGAGATGCAGTGAAGCCTTCTCTGGTTCGGGCTGTGCCCAAATGAATTTCCAGTTTCTTAAAGTTCACTGAGTCCTGCTGGTGTGTGTCCAAGATAGAGAAGTCATTTCATGAACATCTTTGCTACATGGGCTATTTAAGAAGTTTATAAACTAATTTGAAACATTAAGCTTGTCTATCTTTACAGTTTGTTCTCAAGTCTGATACTTGCTATGTTAACAAAAATGTTCCTCACTAGCAGGAACCTCAGAAAGCATTTTCCGGAAAATGAGTTACCTAGAACAGCTTAGTGTTTTGGTTCAACAGCCCCATAAGTATTAGACTAAGCCTAGGTTTTCTGCCAGGAAATGTCTTATCTGAGACATATGTGTATCCTGATACATACGTTACATTCCAGAGCCTACAGTGAAAAGTACAGTTTGCCCTTGTCTGTGAAAGAAGGTGGATTCCTGGCAAATTCCATGTTACTACAGTTTTGAAGGGGTCAAATCCCCGCTTTTTCTACTTCCATGCCCTGAATTAACCAGCTTTTCTGGTTCAAAATCAAATGCTTCACAAGGAGTGGTGAAGAACTGTATGAGTGTGGATTCTCCTGGATGGAAAAAAATAATGAATCCCACATTTTTAGTAAGTCAGCCCAGATTTTTACTGCACAGTCCTTTACTAGCACAAAGGAAGGGTGTAAGGCCATTTAGTCAGTGGAGCTGTATCTTCAGTTCCATTTTCTTCATTTGTTTTAAACGATGTTGCCAACATTTCTCCTTTTTAAAATAAACACAGATAGGCTTTTTTATTAGCACCGAGTTTCTAGCTGGGGGAAAGGATGGGGGGAAGTTAAATTGAGTTTGCTTCATTAGAATGTTGTTTGCATAATTACTGAGATTATGCAGCTGCTACTATCTGCAGGTATTAAATGCTGGGCAAGACTTTTGTGTCAGTACTATGAAAATTTTAAGCAGCACATTTTTAGTAGCAACTCTGTGCAATTTTAAGTATTTTAGGTGAGCTTTCATTTATGATTATTTTGGTCTACTTAGGGATTCACATGCTTGAAAAACTAAGTACCAGTCACCAAAATATTTCTCCTATTGTGATGCAGCAGTCACAACAAGAGAGCAAGGGATATTAATTCCCTCAATCTGCCCCTGAACAATGCATGACGTTTCTCTAACTCTCTACGCTCTTTGTAAAAAAGACTTTTAAACTATCACTTCAAGAGGCTGTGACCTGGTTTGACTCCTTGGCATCCACAAAGCAAGACATATTCCAGTGGAAGGCACAGTGGGGGCCATCTATTCACATGAGCATTACAGGTTTGCTATTAGCCTGTGCGCTGAAGGAACCAAGCTTAACACCATCAGATGGTCTGCCTGTATGTCCATTTTTTCTTAGAAACTTCTGAACACACTGGGCAATTTCCACTGGACTGAAGTCTCAGCTGTATTTCGCAGATATTTCATCAAGACAGGTGCTAAAGAAAAGAG